>CAOKZL010001442.1:50000-349453 GCA_948472985.1 Iguana delicatissima | reverse complement strand
TGAAAATTTAGGGCAAAGGATATGATTCACATCTTTCTGCATCCTGTCACATTCTATCCCACTTCCACAACTGTATGATTTATACTTGAGGCTTTAATACCACTGGGTACTGAATCTGACAAAGTAGATAGATGTCTACAAAAGCTCTTGCTAAAATGTTAGTCTTAAAGATGCTAACACATTTCTTTTCTCTCTCTCCCTCTTCTCTTCTGCCTTTTTAGAGCTTTAAAGACACCTTAAATTGGACTTGGAAACAAACAGGCAACTATCAAAATTCTCTCAAAATTGTTGTAATATGACCAAGACCAACTGTATCTGTTAGAATTTTGATAGCTGAATTCTTGCACTTATTGAAGCATCCTTGTTATTTTGCAAAAACCCAGCTGGGAGGTTGCCAGACTACAGGTAAGCATGGCCAGAATATCTGTCCAGATGTGCTGTATTTTGGGGATGAGTCAAAACTGGTAATCAGTCCTTTCTGTTGCTAAGGCTAATTGAACCTCCAGTAACAAATGTAGATGGTGGACTATTACCAAAATATGAGCATGCTTCTTAACTGAGAGCATATCTCTGGCCAGAACAGGCTGACCATCCAGTCCCCAGATGCAGGAACCATCTAGGCATAGTGCCTTCCTCTGCTCAAGGTCCAATTGTGGTTGTTGGACTTCATCCAGCCTATTACTGAATTCAGCTCTTGCATATCCCTTACCCATTTCAAAGAATTAGAAAAAAGGCAGTACGAATTGGTAACACTTCATTCCAGATTCCAGATGATCTCCCCTTCCCTCAATAGTATTGCATAGATGTTAAAAAGCATGGGGTATAAGATGAAACCCACGGGGTTCCTTAATATGAATGCCAAGTGGGATCAAGGAAAACATACCGGTCCTATTCCACCTTGTGGAGATGGGCCTCCACAGAAATGGAACCACCATATTGTCACGTCTTATTGAGACAGTAAAGCAAGATACCATGCTTGATGGTTTAAAACCAAGGCCAGCTGGTTCATGAGGAAAATTGGGAGAAGTCCTACATTTCTGCTTCAGTTTCCACGAGCGTGTCTCTTCCACCAAGTCCTGTGTGTTGTGTTTATGCCTGCTAAGTGCCATGGAGCACCACAGTCCTATCTGTCAATGGGAGCTAAAGTTCCTCAGTCTGGGTAAATGTTGCTAGAATCTAAAAAGCTGAAGCTAATTTCCAACAACTGTCTGAGTCAGCAACAACAAAAGAATCCAGCGAAGCACCAAACCAAAAAGAGTGGCCAAAGAGATAAATCAAGGTTAAAGCCAGAATTCCAGAAGCACAGTAAGGATCAAGCAGAATCCTGATACAGGCATCTGAGGTGTTATCAGCAGAGAAGTTCTGTTCGCTGAATTCTTATAAATCTGGCTGTAAATCAGCACCGTGAGTCACTCAACTTACAATTTACTCAATTTACTCACTGCAGTTACTGTGGCATGAACTATAAAAGCATCTCTTTCCCATTTCACAAGATTTACTGCCTCAGTGTTTTCTCATGGCTGGACCTGCACAGACCATCCTGCTCAACTCCTTGGCCCTTTCTGCACCCTACCTTTTCACAAAGTCCTCTAGAGGCAATCCTAGCATTGGCTCTGCCTGGAGGGGTGCATGACAGGAGTGTTGCCCTCCGCATCGGCTGGCTCCATGGTGAAGGCAGAGTGATGGCCATGCCTCTTCCTTCTGCAGTGCAGCCAGGTACATTCCCAGGCTGCGCTGAGGCAGGAAGAGCAGCCATTGCACTTCCTGGGCTTCTGCAGATCACGGGTCATTAACAGGGAAAAACCCCAATGGTTTAATCTGTGATAACACAACCTGGAGATGGGAGAAGGACAGGACTGCAATGACATCATGCAGAAGTGTTGTCATGGTCCCATCCTTCTCCTGTTCCCATGGTGAGTTGGGAGGTGGCACAGAAAGGGCCCTTGTCTCCTGTACACTCCTCACCCAGGTATGGGATGGCCCTGTGAGGCACAAAAATCTTCAGCTGCTCCAGTAAAACATGTCAGACATTCAGCTGTGCACAGATCAGACTTGAACCAAGGCCCTTTCCACACATGGAGGGAGAAACGGAGTAAAACGCGCAGAAGCGGAGCTTACCAGAAGCCGGGTAAGTCCGTCGCCACGAGGAGCAGTGCGAGTTCGCTGCTCCACACTCCTGAGGCGTCCTGCGGCATCCAAAATAGCGGCTTATGACTGGTGGAGGCTCTCCACCAACTGGAGAAGCTCGCCAGCTGGAAGCCCGCCCCCTGGCAGATCTGCAGGCACGCACTTGCGCGCGCCTGCAAATCTACACCGGGGAGCTGCGACGGGGGTGGAATGGGGCTGCAAGCTCGTGTTTTATAAAAACCACTTGAAAAGTGGTTTTTAAAAACAGGCGGCGCCACCACTTCTGGTCGCTTCAGGGCAGTTTGAGGTGTAGAACCTCAAAATTATAAACGCCCCAGTGCACTCCATGGTGTAGGAGACCTCCATTAGAGGTTGCTCTACACCATTTTAATTACCCCGTGTGGAAAGAGCCCAAGTCTGAAAGGAGTCCAGATAATAAGACAGTCAGTGCCTTGAGCTATACCATCACCAGTTTCTTAAATACCCTGTCCAGAGGCTTCTAATTACCTATCTCAATATAACTAGGGTCACTCCTTCACTCACAAAGTAATTAATCACATTCTGGAATTACTCAACCAGTCCCCTTTAAGTAATGAACAAGGATGAAGTAGTTGGCCAGCACCTCACACCATACCTTGTCTACATCCTCCCTGTGTTCTTGTTCTTCTCTCATTGTGAGATGTTAGGGATGCTAATAGTTAAACAACAATTACAGTTTCACAGGTTCCCTAGCTTGTATTGTGGTTGTTTCAGTTAAGTTTTAAGTATGGTACTTCAGCCTCACATTCACAGCCAATTTGCCATTTTGGATTGTCTCTAAAAACTTAATGCTTTCTCCAGTAGCTTAATAGTTTTAACCACTTCTTAGTCAGATGGTGCTTTAGTTGTGTTTATGAAGGAATCCTCTCACCCAAAATTTCCCTTCCAACTGAGCAGTCTGTATTTTTGATCATTTTGATGTGTCTGAGAACATGTTGGAGACTTCCTCAGAGCTCAGAAAAGTTAATTTTTGGATTACAACTTCCAGTATCACTCAATCAGTGGGGATAGTGAAAAAATAACTTTCCCGAGATCTGGTATTCTTCCTTATTGATGGACTTACTCACTGCCAGAGTGTCATACTCCTCCAAAAACACTGGCAGTGTTTTAAAGTTATTTGAAACATCTTAAATGAAGAGCAGAAATGGTTGTGTTTGCAATGGTTTGATCTGTTGTTTAAAGAGTTTTTAGTCTGGTGGAGTGAGAAGATCTGAGATGACACCATTATTTTGTGCCAATGACATCATGATCAGCCCATTTATTTATTTATTTTGGTCAGAGCCATAAGACTCGAAAACTTGTTCTTTTTTAGAAGTTCAGGCTACGTTAAGAAAGTCAGAATTGGCTGCCAGATATACAGAAGAAAAATAAAAATAACTGGGCCTATACATATAAATGTATTGGACATCAATCTTCCACAGACTGTTGAAGCCATTAAACTGAACAAGGAATCATTGGAAGTGCGTCTACTCTAATAATTATTATTAAATGTATTATTCATTAAGTACATCAATTATTAAAAATCATTTTAAAATTATAGCTTGTGTAAGAGAGTGAACGCTGCCTATGATGATCTTGGGCCTCTTGTTAATGGGGCAAGATGGTGGATTTAACATAAACTTATTGGCTAAGGGAGGAAGGGAGAGAGGGAGAGAAGATGCTTCAGTTGTGCCATCCTGGGCCAAGGGTAATCAGGGAAAAAGGAGAACAAGTTTTCTGTCACTATAATAAGCATATAGAGAAGGAAATTTTGGTGACTTCCTCAATTATATCAGGAATATAGAAGTAAAGGAGAATAGAAATATATATGACTATGGAAGTATGTCAACTGGATCATGTAAGTATGTAGGAGAATAAGATATGGCATTTATAGAAATTGACAAGAGTCCCGTTGGTACATACTGCATTCCTAACAACCTATTACTCCCAGTTTGTGCAAGGAGGTGGAGCCAGCAGTATAGTGATGTGAAGAGAAGGTTGTTGGGTCTGAGCTCCCTATTTCTACAATGCATGTATATTTGAGGTGGTGGTGCTTGTTCTTGAATCCGAGGTGCTCTGCAAGGTGTGGTGGGGATTATTCCTCGTTCCACAGGTCAGATGACTGCCCCAAATCCCTTTCCCAGAGCATCTTGACTCCAAGGATCTCTCTAGAAGCCATGCGCTAGAGAAACTGGCACCTCAGCCTTCTCTTCTTGCTTCTACCCTTGTCAGTGTCTTTTCCTCCCTTCCTTGCCACTGTTGAACCTGTGGCATTTTTTTTTAAATATCAGTCTTATATTGCAAAGTGAATATAAAATACAGTTAATGAACAAACAAAGGACATAAGCTAGCATCAGGGCATATTGCTATGAGATAAATCTGTAAAAATTTCTCATCCAAGCCCCACTAAAAGCTCACCTTTACTCATCTTGAAGTCCCACCAAACCCAGACATTGTCAGGGTAGCATGAGGTAGCATCTCAGAGCATGTGCAGAGTGCTTACAGGGAGGCAGCATCCAGTTGCAACCAAATGCTCCAGACAGGAAGAAAAAAAGCTTTGCAGACTCAATGCAACAAGTCTCAGTGCTGTTTATTCAACAGAACATTCAAGATTAAGGTTAGGGTTTCTGGCAGCATACCAAGAAGCATAAAACAGTCAGGTACAATAACTAGCAGAATAGAAAACAAATCGGCAGCATGTCTGGATACAATCCAAAAATTAGCCCTTATAGCAGCATGACCACAGGCAGGTAACTCTAATGGTAAAATGCAGTGCCATATCCAAGCCTTTTTAAGGGCTTAACCACACCCCAGTCCCTATGGGGTGATCCAACTACTTTTATAGCACGCAACCACCTCATGTTGGTGCTCTGTGACGAGGTAAGACCTTCTGAGGCAGGTTAGCCAAAGCATTCCTTGCAGTTGCACTCGAAGTCACATCACCTTATTCCTGCCGTCCACTTAGAAAAACCTTTCCTGGTCACACCACACTCACTCTCTGAATGCCCTGATAGACATTTCATGGTTGGTGGGGGGCGAGGGGTAGGAAGCAGCAGAAAAGTGTCCACCTATTTTTTTATAGCTTGACACACAGAAACAGGCTTCTGCAGGGATGTCTGGGGGTCCTTTGATGGTCCCTGTAGATGATGTCATTGCTGTGCATCCAGTTATAGGAGAATTGCTAGGTGCTTTTTTTGCCTCTTCCCACCATTCTTCACTGACCCAGAAATGACCAGGTTTAGCGGGCTGCAGCTGAAAGAATCTGAGGTTTGGGGGCATTTTGGTTGCTTCATAGACAGCAGAGAGTTCTAGCTTTCACAAGAGCAAAAAAAGTGAGTTGTGATGGTGTAAGTCTGCTATTGTAATTCACCTTGCCAGTCAAAGTTTGCAAGTTAACTAAATAATATCACTGCAAAATGTTCACATCATGTACTGTATGTGTATGTATTGTTACTGGACCACCCCCCCAGCTTTGATATGGTTTAATTGGCAAAATCTGATTTAATTGGTAAAATATATTAATTGGCATTGAAACAAAATGGACCCTGAGATGACTGTAAGGCCAGACTGGGAAGAGGTAAAATACTGGTTCAACACATGTGCTGCTAAGTAGGTCAGAAGATCCCCTCTAGGCGCTGCCAAGGTCATTGTCAGGCTAATTGCCAGGTAACTCCAGAGATAACAGGCTTAAACAAAGCTGTAATGTCTTTGCTGCCACATAATGGTGATGGGAAGTTCCCACCAAAAGATTGATTATTTCAACCCTTCTTCCTAGCATCTAGGCATTTCCTTTTATTGTTCCTTTACCTGCTCAGTATTACAGAGCTTTTAAGACAGTCCTTAACTCTTCGTCATTTAACACTATGATCATTAACTCCATCTGGACCCCATTGTCTAAGTTGCAACCTTCATTGGTTGCTTGGCCAGATGGCTATTCACACCCTTGCCCTGCAGGCAAATTTTGGATATAAAAATCCTCTGTTTTGAGCAGTCAGACACAGTGCCTTGCTTGCTGAATGTCCTGCTGTTGCTGTGATTTCCGAAGGAACACTGTTCTTAGGTGCAAGTCTAAGCCACATTACTGCTTTCTTCACTGCTCTCCCAACTGGTAATTATCACCCATTCCCTAAAAACTCTGCTATCGACAACTTTTCTCCCTTTATCCTTCGGTTAGCTCTTGTCCAAGTGTGTGAGTGCTTGGATCTTCTGCATGTGTGACTGAACTTTTCAATGAAACACATTTCAGCTTATTTTGGAATCTCTGGCTGGTTCTTTACTGTGAGGATCCCATAAACATTGGTGAAGATCTCATTAGGTTACCCCTCCTCTCTCTGGCCTCCTAATTGAGATAATTAATTCCCCATTGTCATGTGGAGGTACTGGCATTGTGGGTGGACTCCTGAGTCACCCACATTTTGAGGTAATGGTATAGTTGAGTATTCAGAGTTAGTGGCTGAGATCTAGCATTGGACATAGAATCATAGAATCATAGAAATGTAGAGTTGGAAGAGACCACAAGGGCCATCCAGTCCAACCCCCTGCCATGCAGGAAAACCCTCAAAGCACTCCCGACAAGTGGCCATCCAGCCTCCGCTTAAAAACCTCCAAAGAAGGCGACTCCACCACACTCTGTGGCAGCACATTCCACTGCCGGACAGCCCACTGTCAGGAAATTCCTCCTGAGGTTCAAGCGAAATCTCCCCTCCTGCAGCTTGCATCCATTGCTCCTTGTCCTGGTCTCAAGAGCAGGAGAAAACAAGCCCACTCCCTCCTCGACATGACATCCCTTCAAATATTTAAACATGGTTATCATGTCCCCTCTCAACCTTCTCTTCTGCAGACTAAACATACCCAGCTCTCTAAGTCTGTCCTCATAGGGCATGGCTTCCAGACCCCTCACCATTTTGGTTGCCCTCCTCTGGACCTGCTCCAGCTTATCCATATCCTTCTTGAATTGGGGTGCCCAGAACTGGACACAGTATTCAAGATGAGGTCTAACCAATGCAGAATAGAGTGGTACCAATACCTCCCTCGATCTAGACACCATACTCCTATTGATGCAACCAAGAATTGCGTTGGCCTTCTTGGCTGCCGCATCACACTGCTGACTCATGTTCAGCTTGTGGTCTATGAAGACTCCTAGATCCCTTTCACATGTACTGTTAGCCAGCCACGTGTCCCCCATCCTATATTTCTGCATACCATTTTTTCTGCCTAAGTGTAGGACCTTACATTTCTCTCTGTTGAAGTTCATTTTGTTAGCCTTGGCCCAGCTCTCCAATCTGTTCAGGTCCTTTTGAATTTTGATCCTGTCATCAGGCGTATTAGCAACCCCACCCAATTTGGTGTCATCTGCAAATTTGATCAGCATGCTCTCTATTCCTTCATCCAAGTCATTAATGAAGATATTGAACAGCACCGGGCCCAGGACAGAACCCTGTGGCACCCCGCTAGTCACTTCTCTCCAGGATGAGAATCTGCCATTGGTGACCACCCTTTGGGTACGGTCAGTCAACCAGCTACAAATCCACCTGACAGTAGCCCTGTCCAGCCCACATCTTACTAGCTTCTTTGCAAGAATGTCATGGGGAACTTTGTCAAAGGCCTTACTGAAATCAAGATATACTATGTCCACAGCATTCCCTTCATCTATCAAGCAAGTAACTCTATCATAAAAAGAGATAAGATTAGTCTGGCATGACCTATTTTTGAGAAATCCATGTTGACTTTTCGTAATTACGGCATTGTTTTCTAAGTAATTAGAAACTGACTGTTTGATGATCCGCTCCAGGATCTTTCCAGGTACTGATGTCAGGCTGACTGGGCGATAATTATTTGGGTCCTCTTTTTTTCCCTTCTTGAAGATGGGGACAACATTTGCCCTCCTCCAGTCTGCCGGAACTTCTCCGGTCCGCCAAGAGTTTTCAAAGATTATAGCAAGAGGTTCCGCAATGACCTCTGCTAGTTCTTTTAAAATCCTAGGATGCAATTCATCTGACCCTGGAGACTTGAATTCATCCAGTGTGGCCAGGTATTCCTGTACTACCTCTCTATCTATTCTGTGCTGCATTTCCCCCACTTCCTCACCTGCTCCCCAACTACCAGGTTGCGTGTTTTTATCCTTTTGGGACAAAACTGAGGCGAAGAAGGTGTTGAGGAGTTCTGTCTTTTTTCTTCCTCCTGTTATTAATTCACCATCTTCCTTGTGCAGTGACCCTATCGTCTCCTTCTTTTTCCTTTTGCTGCGGACGTATTTAAAAAAGCCCTTTTTATTGTTTTTAATGTCTCTGGCCAGCCTAAGTTCGATCTGTGCTTTAGCCTTTCTGACCTTCTCCCTACATCTCCTGGCTACTTGCTTATAATCTTCTTTGGTGATTTCCCCCTCCTTCCATTTCCTGTACATGTTTTTCTTAATACTTAGCTCAGCTGAGAGCTCTTTAGTCAACCATTCCGGTTTGTTGGATGCCTTCCATTTTTCCTCCTTAATGGCACAGTTTTAGCCTGTGCCTTCAGTACCTCCCTTTTAAAGAACTCCCATGCATCCTGAACTCCTTTCTCATTGACTATTCTTGACCACGGGATTTCAGCCAGCAGCTCCTTCAGTTTACAGAAGTCTGCTTTTTTAAAATCTAAGACGAATGCCTGGCTACACTTGCCTTCTCTTCCCCACTGAATACAAAATTCTAATAGGGCATGGTCACTCTCTCCTAAAGATCCAACCAGTTCTACGTCATTAACAAGGTCTTCCCTGTTGGTCAGGATCAGATCCAGAATATTTGATCCCCTTGTCGCCTCTTCCACCTTCTGGACCATGAAATTGTCTGCAAGACAAGTAAGAAACTTGCTGGACCTTGCCGCCTTTGCAGAGTTTGACTGCCAACATATATCCGGGTAGTTGAAATCTCTCATTATTACTGTATCTCTCCTTTTTGAATGTGCAGTCATTTGGTCTATGAAAGCGCCATCGAGGTCCTCAGTCTGGCTTGGAGGTCTGTAGTAAACCCCCACTATAATATCCCTATTGTTTCTCGCTCCCTTAATTCTTACCCAGATGCTCTCGACCTGGCTTCCGGTGTTCAAGTCATGGATCTCTTCACAGGTGAAAACATCCTTGACATATAAGGCTACTCCTCCTCCTTTCTTATTTGGTCTATTTCTACAAAATAGGCTATACCCCTCTATTCCTACATTCCAATCGTGAGACTCATCCCACCAGGTCTCAGTGATGCCTATCAAATCATATTTATTTTGCTGTACTAGGAGTTCAAATTCATCTTGTTTGTTTCCCATACTCATGTAGCTACAATGTCATGGCTACGCTCTGGCCCTTTCTGCACCTTACCTTGTTCTGGTGCTGGGGTGCAGGGATCGCGTGAGCAGCCTCTGCTGAAAGGCTCTCCCTTCGCTGCTGCTTCAGCTCTGCATGAGCTGCCTGCTTGCACGAGAGCCCCGCCTTTTCCTTCTGCAGTGCAGCCTGGGACCTTCCCAGGCTGCACTGGGGCAGGAAGCATGACTGGCCTGGCTCCCGAGGCTCTGCACACCAGGTAAGTGCTCGCAGGCCCTGGGAGCAATGTGCAATTGTGCACCATTTTCGGTTTCAAGCTGAAAATGAAAAGGTGCACGACAGGCCCCTGCCGGCCCCTGGAGTGTTGCGTGATTGTGAGTGTGTTGTACAGATCGCTCCTCGTAATCGCGTGACGCTCCAGGCCGTCTTTCGCATGGCAAATGCCGTGCGAAAAGGGCCTCTGTCTCCTGATTTGTATGCTAATCATGAATGCTGATGGTCTCTGCACGTGAGAGGCAAAAATGCCTCATCCTGCTATTGCAAGAGCATCACTCTGGTAGGTAGCTGGAGAATTTCTTTTAGTCTCCATTTGGAAGATGTCAAGGGGAGCATAGTTCCCCTATGGCATGGTTTGGTGAACTGATGATAAATTATTTGTTATTGCTAACTATCACAAAGTTGATTTTGATTATGGTGATACTCGTAAGGTACCACATGCAGCCCTGATCCAGAAAAGATTGCACATTCAGGAGTGAAAAAAAAAGTGCTTTCATAACATGCGCTAGACCTTTTTATGATATGATGTACTTTATCAAGAACACTCAAACAGCTATTACAAAAGCATCCATGTGTGTTTGAAGGTAAGATTTTACAACAGTGTTTGGGTTTTGCTGCCACTCTGTGGCTGAAATCTGCCACTTCAGTCAAGTTATTTCAGGGAATCCAATTTCAGCTGCATCTGGGGTTTTGTAAGGGGAGAAGGAGTAATGTGAGATTTCCAGTTGTTTTTGTTTTGTGCCTTTTAGTCAACTCTGACTTACAGTAACCCTATTGTAGTAAGATTTATTCAGAGGAGGTTTGTCACTGCTTTCCTCTAAATCAAGGAGACTATGACTTGGCTAAGATCACCCAGTGGGTTTCCATGGCTGAGCAGGACTTTGAACCCTTCCATCCCACAGTACTAGTCCGACAATCATACCACTACATCACAATTGATTTCTACTCGTTGGATTTCTGCATGAGGCTGTTATAGCACTATGATTCCACTTTCAACATCCTATGGGATCCTGGGGTTTGTAGTTTCGGGAGGGGCTGGCCAGCCCTTCCCGAAACTCCAGACCTCAGGATTCCATAGGATGTTGAAAATGGAATCATAGCGCTACAACAGCCTCATGCGAAAATGGCCTCAGCAGCAGAAAGAAAAACAGTGCTGGGGTGGGATGAGGGGGAGAAGAGTCACTCATCTTCACTGCAAAATTTAGGCACTTCTTGTCAAACAAAGAGATCTGTCAAGAGCTTTTCAAGATGGGAATTTCTTATGACTATGTGATATCTGCCTCTTTCCACTGTTTCTTTATGGAACTATTTTTCCCTCTGTCTGGGAATGTTGCTTGTTAATAAGGCATTTTTGACCTGAATTCAATGAAAGCTTCAAATAGGACATTGTTTTTTATTTTCTTCTCTTTCTCTGTTTTTCTTTTCTCTTTTTTTCAAAACAGGTTTTACCAGTTCAGAAGCTCAATTTTGTAAAATATAAAAATGACACCTGATCTTATTCAGCCTTGGTTTTTGATATGCTTTGGACATGTTTCTGTAAACATCTCTGAATGTGTTTTGTGTAGAGAATATGGGCTAAATCCAATGTTCATTCCAAAAAGAGTAGACTCATCAAAATGAATAGGACTTGTTAATCACCACTTACACAAACCCCACTGGTTTCAGTGGGTTTATTGTAGTTGACATCAACATTGGTTTTGATCACACGTCTTGAAGAAATGCAGATGGATTAGAAAGATCAAACAGGAAAGTATTCTAAGGGTACAAGTGGTCAATGAGGATTTGCAGAGAAGTCACATCCACCAACCTGCATTCTGGACTATTAGAACGAACGGGATGGAAAACCTATTGTATCGGTTTCTTAAACTTAAGTCTTAAACTTTTATTATTAAAACAATCAGCTTGTATGGTTTAAAAAGATAACCAGCCTATAAAAGAAAGCTATCCTCATTTGGCAGTTATGCCAAACTCTGTTAGTAGAAACAGATGATAACATAAAATCTTTCCTGTCAGTAATTTGGAAGTGTAGGTAGAATTTTTCTCTATACAAGCCATGGCACTAGAACATGGTAGACATGGGCTAGAATGGGGATGAGGATATTCTTTTTTTGTACCTGAAAATCTCTGTTTGTCCTTGTTTCATGTCTTCTTTATAGGTTAATTTTATAGTGCGTGCATTTGTCTTTGGGATCAACCTACTTTTCATTTTAAATATTTTTTTTCCTGGTATCACTGGTGATGGTGATAGCATTAGTCCTTTCTAATGCTGATCATCCTGCCATGTTCTAGAAGACATCACAGCTACTCTCTGGTAACTGATTTATGATATCAACAAAGAAAAAAAAATCAGAGTATGAGAGGGTTGGTTATGGCCAGTACAAGACTTGGTGACTCTGCCACCACTCTAAGTTACCATTTGGTTGTAATGGTCCACCATATCCCCATATTGCAGTGTTTACAGGGGGGATGATAGGCAATAAAAGTGGCTGTTGATATCATCCTACTGTTGCTAGAGAAGGTAGGTACCCCCAACCACAAATGGACTTGGATGACAACAATGAAGTGGACCTATTAATTTGTGCTTATTTATTTATTTCTTTGTTAGAATAAGCAGAAAATGGAACCAGATGGACCCATTCAGTTTAGTTTGCTCTTGTCTCAAAGAAAGTGGGGACAAATGTAAAGTGAACTGAATGGACGCCACTTGGCTTAGTTTGCCACTTGGCTCACACACATTCTTCACACAGAGAGGGATCTGCATCTGCATCTGCATCTGCATCTGCATCTGCATCTGCATCTTTCTTTTTCTTTCCTTGCAGTGGCAGTTCCTAGTTTTGGAGGACTCACCTTGAATTTTGGGGTGATGCACTGCTCTTGTGTTCCAGCCACCTATGTCTCCTTGGCTGGGTGAATATGAAGATATTCCTAGGAATGAAAAGTTTGTGCCTTCATTTGTCTTAAACCTACCCATCTGGCTTTAATAACTTTAATATGATAACAGGTTTAATTGTGCGTTATCTTTTTTATTATCAGCTTATCTTGTTATACTCTTTGTGTTTGTCCCACACCAGAAGAAAGATGGCATATAAAACAGACAGACAAACAGAAATAAAAAATGGAGAAGGAAAAGGCAGGATAGGTACTTGAGGGTGAAATAGAGATCTCCTGCAATGGATATGGCATATATTTGCCTGATTTAGACTCATAGAAGTGATTCAAAGTGCAGTCCAGTCCAATCTACTAATAATGCAGGATTCCATTGCTAAAACATACAAGAGATGTGGGTATCCAACCTCTATTTAAAAGCTGGAGGGAAAGAGTCTACTATCCTTGGAGGGAGTCTCTCTTGAATATCTTCTACTTGAGGAAGTTCTTCATTATGTTTATTGAGAATTTAATTTCTTGTGATTTTGAATCCAATACTTTGGGTTTCATCCTTTGGAACAACAGAAAACATGCTTGCTTCATCTTCCACAAAACAGCCCTTTAGATATTTAAAGATGGCTATTATATCACCTCTGAATATTCTCCAGATTAAACATACTCAAGACATTGCTTATAGGCCTTTGATTTCCAGGTCCTTTACCATCTTAGTCACTCTGCTCTGAGCACACTCCAGTTTATTGGTACTTTTCTTTAACTGTGATGCCCAGAACTGGATGCAGTGTTGCAAATGAGGACTGACCAAAGCAGACCACAATTGGACTGCTAGTTTCCTGATCTGGACAGTATCATTCTGGTTGGTACAACTTAGAATTGCATAAGCCTTTTTTGCTACTGTATCAAGCTATTAATTTTCTAAACTTGGCTAGTTTAAGCTGCAATCCTATAGTTACTTTATCCCAGGATTTCATTGGAAGGAGTGGATCTTCCCTCTCTGAGGTCACTGACAGCATATGATGAAACTCTAAGCTTGGAGGGGGAGAGCGCTTAGATTGGATCCCTCCCCCTTGGACTCTATCAGATAAAGTGGAATTTTCTGCAGTGCCGTTAGGTCAAAAAAAGGGTTGATTAGGGCTGTGATCATGGTTGGGGGTGGGGGGAAGAACTTGAAACTGCTGAATCACCAACTCTCTCAGCTCTTGATTATACCCCATCTGTAGAGAGAAACATAGATACACATCAAAATATATGTAATTTAATTCCTTTATAACTTCCTCCCTATTATTTTGTTACCCTGATTTCTGGGGTCCGATGGGGGACACCTCAATGTGCTCCAAATACTGGGGAATGGGAATTAGCCAGAGCACAAGCCGTAGCACTACAAGAGGCAGGGTAACCTAGCGAGATCTTTAAACCCAATTTTTACAGGGTCAGGCCAAGCCGAAAACCAAGCAGAATTGTCTAATAAAATGATTTTATTGAGGGGAATTCACTCATGCATGCACACAAGATACACACAATCACACATTCACACAAGAGCTAGCTGAAAGAGAAAGGGAGGAAAAATTATAGAGAGGCTGAGGGATTTGGGGGGATTTATAATTACCAGTCCAGAAGAGTAGTGAAGAGTAGAAATGTATTTTGGCTTAGGTAGGACCTAAGGGCAGTTCTCATTCAGGAGCCAGACGGACAGAGTGACAGATAGATCTTCAAGAGACTGCACTGGGTCTCCTCAAATCAGGGGTATTTATACCCTGAAAATGGCTTGTGGCTGTGAAGGTTCCAGATGCAAGACAAAGGGAACCTGTTGTGGGCAGTGGGTCTTTTGCCTGTTGATGGGCAGTGCTTTGATTGACAAAGACAAGATGAATGTTGTGATAGCTGTCTATTGTGGGTGCTGTGAGGACAGACGAAAGAATCCAGGTGTACAAGGGATGGATATCTGTCAATCAGTGTCCTGTGGGCTCCTCACAGTTGGATTCCCTGGAAAATTCCAGCTTCTATTTAAGCCTATTATCCACAGGAATGGTGTGTATTTGCCTGACAAATGACTCAGTCTTACCTGGAGGAATTTTGGAGTTGACCTATGCTTCTCACATTTACAGTCAAATTCTTTTCTTTGCTCGGTTTGACCTCTCTGTCACCTTCCAGGTTTGAATTTGATATCAGAGCCAATAAAATGTGATGTCAATTACATACAATGCCAATTAGGTATGGTGCCCATCCAAACTATACTGATATTGGGGACCCCCAAAGTGGGGCCTTACAATTTTGTAGTGGGAAGGCTTTCTTTTGGTTAAAGGGAGAAAAGGAGCCAAAAATAGGCTCATTTGACATTTCCACCCCACTGGCAAGAACCCACTGGGCCTTTGACCAACTCCAGCATGGCCACGCATGTTCTTCTAGCTTTCTTCTCCTTTAGAATAGACACATTAAATCAAATTCCATTTAAAGTGCTGGCCAAAGCTAGCTGAGCAGCTCATTGAGCCTATAGGTACATTGTGCTTGTCTGCTGCATTGTATCCCCCTAGACCTAGACAGATAGGTAGGCAGGCAGGCAGGCAGGCAGGCAGGCAAACAGATAATACATTTAAAGCAGACAAAACAAGGGGAAATCTTTGTAACAAGATGGAAATAAATAAATAATCCAAATTCCTCAATGGGAAGGAAAATATTTACAGGGATTACATTTAAGGGCAGGAAAAAAAGCACTACCAACTTAGAATTTTTAAAAGCAGTGTTGTAAACAGGGATAGATACCATTTGATTTGCAACAGGTGATGAACGTTGACCAATTAATAATATCATGGTTCACTTAATTATCTTTTTCCTCTCATACTTTCATATGATGACACCTCTTGGACTTTACAGTGTAATCTGATGATTTTATAATCCATTAGTTAGCATTACATATATTTGATGTCCTCCAGTCTTGTTCCTAAATGATGTGAGCAGTTAGAGTTACATAATTAGCACATTCGTAAGACTGTCCAGTGGTGACTGGTGGCTCCTGTGTCAGTGGGGTGTTAAATATCACCCAGGTTTTAGTCCCAATTCTATGGGAGCTACCTAAGGTGCTGGCACCAATTTGTGAGAATAGGATTCAGCACTTAGGACAGTTCTTCTAAAGTTCAGAAGAAAAACTGGAGTAGATTTATGACCACACTGATAGTACTTATATACTACCAGAAACAAAAATCAACTATTTGCTTTTTGTGTTCTGGACTGACAGAAACAGGAGGAGGCCTCTCACGTACTTTCTCTTCGCCAGTCTGTGTCAGGATGTATTTGGTGGTTTCTGTTTCTGTGTGCTTCTTTCCTGGAATCCACTTCTCTATTCACCTTCATTGGAAATGTTAATCCTGTAGGACCCTGCTGTACCCATGACATTTATCACCTGGATTAGACTCTCACAAGCCTCTGCATGCAAATTAACAATAAATTCTCCATCAAGGGTTAGGCTGGCCTCTTCTCCTATATTAGACAGATTTCTCCAGGCAAGAGTAAAATCTGGCTTTCTGGAAAATTTGGATTTCCAGTATAATGGGACTTTCATACTATGGGGGACAAAAAGAAAATCCTTTCTTCCCCCTTGTTTCTTTGTTTTCAGCAGCAAATGCCTGGTAGCCGTGGCAGAGATCCATATGTCTCCCAGAGGTTGGAACTTGCTGACATAGTATTTTGATTCCTTGAATTCTGTAACAATGTAAGCCTGTCTATGCTTTGTTTCCTCACCCTCTCTTGCAAGAAAGAAAGAACTTTAGTGAGGTTATGACATGTTGCTTTTTCTTTATGGCTCGGTACATCACACGACATAAACCTCCTTTAAAAAGATGTTCTCTTTTTAAAGAACCATATTATGCCCTTTATTTAGACCTAATGCACACTCACTCTTACGCTGCTATGAGTCAACAGACTTATTGTTACTTGTTTTTCATTGCTTGCTTGTATGTTAATGTATTTATATAATGTTTTACAAAAGATTCAAAGCAGACTAAATAAGAACAAAAATAGCTCTTAAAAATAACGTATAACACCACCCTAATCATGACAACCACAAAAAAAAACACACACAAACAAACAAAAAGAAAGCAAAAAAAAAAAAAAGAACTCACCCCATAATGGAAACCAGTACTGCCAACTTTGTGCACACATTACAAGATTTTATTTGGATTCTGATTTGGTGATTCAGAAAATATCCCAATTTGTCTTGGATCATTTGGAAGGCCAACTTATTTAACTTGGGCCTGAATCCAAATTTCAGTTCAGAAGTCCAAATCATTGTGCCTCTTACTGACTACCAGCAGAAATGAACAAATGGCATTTTTTTTAAATGAAAATTCAATCAAAGTCACCTACTTATGCAGATTTAGGTAAGATACTCAGAATCCAAAGTCTTTAATTAAATTGGTGTAAGACTGGGAACAACACTGTGCTCAATCTGGCCTCCAATGGAAGGTTCTTCCATAACTGGGATACCACATCAAAGAAGTCCCTATAACCCCCAGAGTTACAGCTCCTGCTTTTGGTAGTGACACCCTTGGAACTTGGACTATATTTCCTATAATCTCTCATTATGCATGGCCAATGTAAGGAAGGAAAAACTCGAAGGAAAAACTCTTTTCTAAGTTCTCTGAGTGCTCTCCCTTTGCCTTCTCCCCAGCCTTGATGCCCCTCCCTAAACTGCAAACCCCAGGATTCCATAGGATGTTGAAAATGGAATAATAGCACTATAAGAGTCTAGTATGGAAAGGGCCATAGTCAAATGCTAAAACTTAGGAACAGGGTCTGCAACAACACGGAAAAGGGGTAAATACTGGAGATCACTCAATGGAATCCACAGGAAAAAAAGGGAGATACATCTCCAAGTGCTCAGTGGATGGCTGTTTTATTTTGGAAAAAGCTCAACACATTTTGGCCTATGTACATATTTCAATGGCCGTTTTCAGTGGCTAGATAAAAACAAACACAAATATAACTGTAAAATTAAAAATCAAAAGGACAACTCATAATTATACAATAATAACCACATAAAATATTATAATACATTTTTATTTTTGTATACTGCTTAAAGCTTATACATACCAATTTGAAATCTAACTGCAGAAATTTCTGGAGCTGACAATCACATTCTACTTGCTGGACTAAAAAAACAAAACAAAACACCCCCCTCCAAAAAAACCTCTCCCCCAAAAAAACCCACAGGAGAACCAGGTTCAAGTTTTTTAAAGTAATTTTTTGCAACAGGTGAGTGAGGACAAAAAGTGGTAGGGGGGTGAGAATGAGATAGCCATTAAGGACAAGAAGGATTTGTGCTGAATTATGTGCCAGTATGTAAACTGTTGGTAATGTGACTGAAGGTGAGAGTCCAGTTTAGGTGTTGGATTGTGGTCTTTTCTCTCTCCTCCTCCTCCTCTTCTAAAAGTAGTTCAGAAAATGATTTTTGAGATGCCTTAAATAATCCCTGAATCTCCACATTATGTGGGTACCCTCTGTCAATTAATTGACTGGTCAATCACAGGCTTCTTTTCTGAAGTCACTTTCATGGGAACAGTTCTTTTTTAATCTAAGGAACTACCCACAGAGGAGACTTCATCTAAGTGATCTGGAATGTGAGCTGTCAAATATTAAATAAATGTTGTCATCTATAGGTTTTCTATATAGGAAGGTTGTGAAATGATCCCTTCCTTTTTCAAACTTTTAAATCCAAAAAGTGGATTTCTGAATTATTGAATTCTATATCAAATTGAATATTGGTGTTCCTAGAATTTATCCACTCATGGAATTCCATGAGACCAGTTGCATTCTGTCTCCAAATATAAAACACATCATCTAGAAAGCAAAATGCCAGTTGTTTTTGAACCTACTTCTAGGGCAGATGATTTCATTTTCAGGGCTCTCCATGCATAAATTGGCCAGCTCAGAAGCCTTAGAGCCCCTTCTTTTATCTGCCAATGAAAGTTGTTTTCAGGGCAGTACTCTTGCCATTGATTCCTCTCCTTGCCCTGGAGCTGGGAGAAGGGCCAGGCCCCTAAGTCTTGAAACCCTAAATGGTCACTCTATTCCAGGTAGGTTTCATTATCATATTGCAATGAAGGAACTGCAAAAATAAGTATGAAAACATTGGTTTGTTTTGCTTGTATAGTCAATGATTGACCTTTTTTAAAAAAATTTTTTTAGAAAAAGAATTTTCTTATGTATGTACTAAAATTGCAGGTACTCTTATTATAGTTTGGCCTAAAGAAATGTGATGTGGCACAGGAAGTTTTAATAAATGCACTGACTTATCCAGTAACACAGGCTTTCTCTAATTTCCTCCCTTCTTCACCTTATCTTTGGTGGGGTTGGAAAATTATGACTCTGCAGAGGAACCAACCAGTAAACAAATCAAAGATTAAACAAGGCCTGCAGGTAAAATGATCTTTTACTGGAAAACCCATATCAACACTAGAGGGCAACAGAGACTGTGCTAAAAGATATGTTCCCTGTATACCATTGTCAGAAAAGCTAACCATACTGGAACCTATTCTATAACCTGCTGTTTCATCACAGGGTTTTGAATGGGAAGCAGTGATCACGTGCCAGTGTAATCTTGAAATGAATTATGCTGCATAGGTACCAGGAACCAGTTCAGAATACAGCTGGTTTTTAGTATGAGTTAAACATCACTATTTTAAAGAAAATGTAAGTGGTTTCATTGTGCTTTCATGATAGACTGCTTTGCTCTTAGCAGAGAGGCTGTATCATAGCTATAGGATGAGGACTGTGCCATCTTCATATCACCCCAAAGGGCCACGTGTATGGTCATAAATGGCACACACCATAACACCATGTTATACATTTGTGAGGTATAAAAATTAAATTTAATTGACCTACTGGTCCATTTGAGTCTATGGAACTGTGTTCCACCAAGACTGATGTGGATTAGTTGCAGCCGTCCTTTTCATTAGCATCGATGTGCCAATCTTCAAGAAATCAAGGTTACTACCTTGTGTTGTGCTGTTTTTGTACTCTCACATTGTTTGTTTTACTCTTCATCTTTATCCTCTGATTAAATCTTCTCATCAATGTTTACACATACTTATAAAACAAAGTTTTATAATTGTGTATAATCTAAACACAATTATTTATATTCTAAACTGAAGTTCTCTGTGATTAAAATGTATTTTGTTTGTTAGAGTCAGCTATCCAATTAGGATGACTCATTTGCCTTCCATTTTATTTCCTCCAACCGTATCTATCTAAAACAATGTGGACAAATTATGTATGGGGGACTTTCAGTGCATACATTAGAATCAAATGATAGAAATAATTTGTTTGCAGGTATTGCATGCTCAGTAATATCAGCCATTGCCAAATTGCATTATTTAGACATGAAATAATATGATTGAAAGGGGGGCATGGCTGACAGCAGAGAGTATTGGCAACATAACAGACTAATGGCAACATAACAGCAGAGAGTAATGGTTCTCTGCTCCTCCTTTCCATTTTCACTACTGAGAGCCAGATACATCAATCCAGACTGTAACAATACACCCCAAAAAGCACCAAACTATGAAATGTGTGGTAGTCAATAGTCAGAAAAAGGGGTTTAAAGGCATTTTTCCTAAGACTCATAGAGGCCTACCAGGCCACCCAGACCACTTTTTGATGGCACTAGCTCTTATAAAGGGATGTGGGGAAGCAGCTCTAGAGGAGATCTGATCCCAGAAGGGCAAGTAAAAGTGACCATTAGTCAAATACAGAAAGAACTGTAAGAAGATTGGCAGCAACTCTTGACCACTCAACCAGAAATTGTCAGACCTGACAAATAAAATGTCTAAATTGGAGGACACACCATGAATGAGGTGTTACAGCTAGGCTGCTCCAATGACATGCAAGTTCAAGAACTACAAGTGGCTACTTTAGATCTTCAAAATACAGTGGAAGATTTGGAAAACTGAAGCCAGACAAATAATTTAAGGGTGAATGGAATCCCTGAGCTGGCAGTTTTAATTTTCCAGGATGTAACCCAGTGCATGCTGGCAGTAAGAGGGGAGTTTAAATGGATCACCCCAAGCCTAAGGGAGAAGGGCTATGTCAGCTATGTCGGGGGAGATCCTTTCAAGCTTTTGATTAGGCATGGTGGAAAAAGCCTGGTTGCAACAAACAGGTCACAGCTTGTTGAAATACAGGAAGCAGTAGATGTAATGACTCTGAGAGGTTTTGAGGACAATACAGAATATGCTGAGACAGAGAAAAAGATGACAAGATTTGAGGACGTCCAACAGAAGAAGAAACTAGAGAACCGAGTATGATCAGTGTGGTTGAGGCCCTGGAAGGCCCTTTCTCTCCTCAACTGCCAGTTCTAAAAATCTGTTTATTTAAAAAGCATGTTAACCCTTTAACGGAACAAAATGGTAGGCTAAAATGTGTTATAAGCTAATACATATATGTTAATAATCCTTCAGAAACTAACATATATTTTATTTCTCTCATGGTGGAGATCAGAAGGAAAATTTTGAAGCAATTGCCATTTTGGAACCTTCCACAGTAAGAGGGAAGGAAAAACTGCCATTTTGTTTGGTCTTTACTGTTCAGATTTACTCAATGCTGTTAAGTTTGCATGAGTGGTCTCCATCTCTATTAAAGCCAGGTTCTATATTTACATATTTATTTGCCTTGTACAATTGATTGGAGGGTGGAGGTGGTAAATAATGTTCAAAAGAACAGTTGTAATTCTCACTCTCTCTTTCATTCTCTTTCTTCTGCCAACTACTCCTGTCCCCTATGTGAGATTCTGGTGGAGAAGTGGAGCTTATAGCCCATGACTGGGGGTGGTGATTTCTAGCCATCCATTGCGATGGGGGGGGGACGGGGGAGGAACGTTTACTTCTTTTACATGTTTGTTGGTGTTACATCATTCTCAGAATGGCAGACAGCAAAATTAATGTCTGCTCACCTTTAGCCACAAGCCATAAACCTAGACAAACTATAACTGATTTCTGCCAGTGTCAGTGGGTAAGGATCCTGGAAAAACAAGACAGTTTTAAAGGTTCTGAGTCTTTATGATATAATTCTACTGCAACAAATGCAGCAGCATATTAAAGTTAAAAACATTTTACAACACTACTAGTTAGCAGAACAATAACTTCACTGGTGTGTCCTCTAAGGCAAGGGGAATGGCAGTTCTTACAATGAAAACATGTCCTTACAGCTTTGTGACATTTTAGCAGACCCAGATGGCAAATACATTTTTGTCAGAGGGAATATTGGAGATTTGGGTGGAAAAAAAAAACCTCGTTGTAGGTTCCTACTATTTATTTGACAAAAGAAAAAAAAAGGCTTCATTTGCTAGATAAATTGATATCATTTGCAGAGGTATCCATTCTGTTAAGGGGAGACAGGACCCTGCTAAAAAGAAACATACAAAGCTCAAACCTAGCAAACTTATCAATCTTTACTTTGGAGCCTTGCAAGACTTATGGAGATGGAAATATCCACCAGGCAAGGAATATACCTCTTACTCAGATTTACATAGAGTTTATAGATGAGTAGAAAAGCATGTGGGTCTCAGATGATGTAATTGACAAAATCAAAGGCCGTTACCATACTACACTGTTATAGTGCTATTATTCTACTTTCAACATCCTGTGTAATTCTGGGGTTTGTAGTTTATTGAGGCCAAAGAGCTCTCTGGCTGAGAATTCTAAATGTAGTGTGGAAAGGCCCTCTATCTCACAACTTGAAATTGGAAATATACAGATGATCTGAGTGTTCATATATGATTCCAAGGAGTTTTGGACATGACACTGTATGAGAAACTGACCATGAACATGAGGTATGTTAAAAGAGAAACCAGTGAGAATAAGTTTGTTGGAAAATGGTTTCCATCTATTGACTATTCAAACAACAAGGACGGACTTTGGACAATCCTGTTAAATGTTGAAAATTCTGGAAAGACTTACTGACAACATATTTACACTAGACCTTAAAGAACCTTTAAAGACACTCCTGACCAAACCAGACTTTGGCAGAATCTTAAAAGTACATTTGTAACATCATTTACTTTATATGTCTGCAAGCAGTCAGTCTTAACGTTCTGTTTTGAAATATTTTCTTTTTTTAAACATTCTTTTTATTAGATCAAACAAAAACATAAAAAGGTCACAAACAAGAATTTAAATCATTAAAATAGTACAAACTCTACAAGAAAATATCCATACATATCAGCTTATTGATTATTTCACATGGCATTCCTTACCTAGGTCTATTTACAATCAGATAAACATACATGACAGATATTCCTGGTCCTACTTCACAGATACAAGAACAAAATTTTCAAAATTATTTACTGTAAGTATCTTCCCTTATTCACCTTTTCTGTCTTCACTGGTGTTTCTCTAATTATCGCTTACCAACAATTTGACAAATTTAGACACTATTTACAAAAGAGAAGGAAAACTTCACCCTTATCTATCCTTATAATTTCTTAATCTATTTAATATGTTCATTTTCAACTCAAGGCTTCATTCTCTATCATTCCTGTTTTCCGTTTCCATTCTGAGTGGATTGTATTTACTTATAATTTTTCTGCACCTCTGATTTCTATCCATTCTCAGATTTCCATGACTTTATCTTTATTAATCATAAATCCATAAAAGCACTAACCTCATTTCTTAAGATCTCTTTATAGAAGCTATACATAATATCCTGGATTTTCTATATCGCTTTCTATATTTCTTCAAGAAATTTCTTCCTTTGTCCCCATTATTGCTATCCCACTCCAGTTTTCCTCTAATGTGGATAACGTGGGGTTCCAAACTTCTTTGCATCTTTTTAACGAATTATCTGATAATATTATCATCAATCTATCTATTTCCATTATATCATATAATTTCATCCACTATTTCTCTATATTCGGAGCCACTTTCTGTTTCCACTTTTTTGCATAAGCCATAATCATGAAGAGTAACATTTTTTTCTGTGTTTTTTTGGGCAATTTGATTTCATCAATCAGATTTAACAAATATCTCTCTCGTGTCATTAAATATTTTATTTTCAATATTTTCATTATTCTTTCATGAACTTTTTTCCAGAACTTTTTTGCCTGTATACATGTCCACCACAGAAGGTATAGTGTTCCTTTCTGTTCATATTTCCAACATGTATTTTTAGTGTTCTTTGTAATTTTTGCAATTTGTATAGGTGTGTAATAACATCTGTGGAGGATTTTATAATAATTTTCTCTTAAACCCATGCTTTTAATTAATTTTTGAGTATCTTTCCATGACTCCTCCCATTTTTAAGTGGAATTGGATGTCCTACGTTCTGTGCCCACTTTATCATATTTTCTTTTACTACTTCCTGTTCCAAGTCTAAGTGGAGTAACAATTTATAAATTTTTCCAACCAAATGATCAATACCCGGTTTCAAAATTTTATCAAATTCTTTTTCATGTGGTTCTATTCCTATCATCTTAGTGTCCATTTTAAATTTTGCTGTTAGTTGTCTATGTAGTAGCCAGTGTGTTCTGTATCCATATCCTATTAATTCCTGTTTACTTTTTAATACAACAGTCTCCCCTTGAATTTTAGTCAGATCTTTGTATGTTATCCATTTATTTAACTGTGGTCTCTCTCTCCTATAAAAAGCCTCATGCACCGAGACCTACAGTGGTAGTTTTGGATAGAAGTTCCTTTTATATATTAACCATACTCTCATTAAGGATTTTCTTATGAAATGGGTATTAAACTCTTGGTTCACTTTTGCTTTATCATACCATAAGGAAGAATGCCAACCGAATGGTAAATCTGCTCCTTCTAAAACTAATAATCTTTCATTTTCTAATTTGATCCAATCAGTAAGCCAGCTGAAACAACAAGCATGATAATATAGTTTCAAATCAGGCAAACCCCATCCTCCTTTTCCTATCGAGTCTTTCATGACTTTCCATTTTATCCATGGTTTTTTGCCATTCCATATAAACTTTGCTAAGTCTTTGTTCCATTGATTGAGAGGTATGTTGTTTGTGATTATGGGAAGATTTAGGAAGAGAAATACCATCCTCGGCAGAAGATGGTATTTTTAACATTGCTGTTCTTCCTAATATGGATAGATCTAATTTACCCAATCTTTTTAAATCCAACTTTATACTTTGCCAGATTTTTCTATAGTTGTTCTCGTATAAATCTGTATTGTTTTTAGTTACGTATACCCCTAAATATCTTAATTTTTTAGATATCTTAAACTGAGATTTCCTTTCCAATTCTGTTTCTTCTTGATTTGTCATATTTTTTATCATCATTGTTTTTTCAGAATTTATTTTAAAACCTGATATAGTACCAAACTCCTGTAAAATATTTTTAGCTTATCAATGCTTTGTGTAGGATTATCCAGCAATACGACAAGATCATCAGCAAACTCTTTGATCTTCTAAGAGTGATTTCTAATTTGTACTCCTTTTATTGAGGTTCATTCTGTTTTGAGATATTTTCAATGAAAATAAAGCTACCCTTCCTGTATTGTCTTGGCTGTGAGAATCCATGAAATCAGGTATTAATTAAATAGGTTGCTGGTTTCCTGCTTATGTGAATACAGAGATTGTAGAACTGCTTGCAGAATAACCTTTTCTATTAGTACTTTGCCACAACAGAGTCCTAGTCATATAATGGTGTAGAAGGAGTTCCATGTTAACATTTTGCGCTGTCCATTCCAAAATGTTGTCTGATCCTGCTTGAGCACCACCACCACCAGTCTTGACCATTCCTCTCGTCTAGTGGCCCTATGAGTCCATTGATTTAAGTGGAACTTCAATTATGTGCACACAGAATAGATACTTCAATATACAAGTCCCAAAGGAACAGGAATATGCCTGTTTAGATCTGCTGTCTGTTAGGTTGACCATAGCCAGATGGAGAGAGTATTGGTCTGGCCTGGTGAGATGCACATCCTTATATGAACAACATTCCTTAAGGCCTGCATCAAGATTCAGAACTGTGGGTAAGAAAATGTTTTTTACCGTGCTTTACTTGAAGCTATCTTTTACATGTTGTATTTTAGCTTAGTTATTCCACTCTCAGTTTTTATACCCTTTGAAGGTACGAGTTCTCTGCAGGGCCATCCCTTCATAATTTGGCAGGATTTTAGAACAGAAAGAAATATTTGCAGACATTCCAAATTTACTGTGAATTATGGTTCTATTTCATGTGAACTATCACATGCAACAGGGCGATCTTCCTCTCTGCACTCTCCTGCCAGCCACTGCTGGCATGATAGCGCCGGCAACAAGCGGAGAAGTGCAAGGGAGGGAAGATCTTCCTCTGTGTAGTCTCCTGCCAGCTGCTGCTGGTGTGATTGAGTGGGTGATGGGTAGGGGAGTACAGGGAGGGAAGATCTTTCCTCCTCCCTGTGCCTGGGCAAAAGGTCAGGGAATGAGAAGGGGAGAATGGGGGGGGGGCAAGCAGGCAGCTCACGAATAATCAAATTCATGCAAGTGAAACTCGTGAATGTGGGGAGAGGACTGTATTGATTGTATACCACTTTGATTGAATAGGTGATATAGCAAATATTGTCAGACATCAATACTTGTCCAATTATAGCCTGAATCCAATGGTCATGCTGGCACTGCAGCACCAACATGATTGAAATTGCCTCTTCATTCCTGTGCACTCTCTGATACAACCAAGTTACTTACTCTGAAGGACTTTTCAGCCCTCAGATAAGGTTTCTGGGGTGCAGAAGAGACTGAAGTACAGAGATCCCTCCCTTCCAATTTTGCTAGTGTAAGCAGTCCTGTCAACAGATGTATTCTGCTGGATCCTGAGAGCTGGATTTACAAACATCTGTCTGTCTGCTTGTCTCTCTTTCTTTCTCTCTAGCATCCCCCTTTTTCTTTTTTTGCAGGATCCAAGGAAGGCAAGATACCAGATGTAAATATCAACTTCTTAGGGAATAGTTGGGAAATACTTAAATTTTCAAATCCACCATGGAGAATTTTCAGAATCAAATTCCATAGAAGAGAATTTTCAGAAGAATTTGAGCCTCAGTTCTAAGATGATGTTGGAAGCTTGGCTTTTATTTTATCTTCAAACCACTAAAATCAGTAGACTGTCTTAGAATTACTAATCTTGAGTTACTTGGCTTTCACACCCATGGTTTTAGGCACTAATGTGGAATTTTCAACAGTGCTTAAGACAAAACAGCTTTCAATGGAATGGGGTGTTTACAGAATCATTAAAAAGAAGCCTGTATTTGAGGAAAATGAGAATGAGACATGAGAAGAAAACTATACGCTTTATCTAACTGCATCAAAATAAGATCACTCAAGCACAAAGAGATACATTCACAATAAATACTTCCCTTTCAGCATTTATCTCATCACAAAAAGCCTTATTGCTACAAATACTCCAATGTTTCAAACATTATCCCTTAATTATTCCTCAGAAATGTATGTCTACAGCTAATGCACCAGCTGCACTTTTCTAAAGTCAAAGATTGTTTCGTAGTCACTTGTAGACAGGTCTCAGGGTTCAACAACTAAAGTATCCTATGGTTTAGAAATGAAGTGAGGAAAAAGAGTGAAGCTTTGCAGTTCATATAAGACCCACCAAATATCATCCAAAGTCGGTAGGCAATGTTCCCACCTTTATCAGGAAAGAAAGTTTGCTAGTCCATTACAAATCAAGACAGCTTAAAAACTAGGCTTTTTTCAGAGATGGTAGAAGTGAGCTACCACAACTCTGTGTGTTGACAATAGGGGTGCAAACGCTGAGTTCATCATGATCCATCAGACTGATTCATATCTGGGAGATGTCCTGGGTTGCCAGACTGAAAACTGGAGGGCTTCTGTACCTTCAATGGTTGTGCAGAAGAGAGAATTTTAGCAGGTGTTTACTTGTCATGCAAACAGGTAACAAGCAACATCTGCTGAAACTCCTGATTCTACACAACCATTAAAACAAAGTGGACAACTGTGGGAGGCTATGAGGTCATAATAGCACCCCCACCTCTTGCAGCAAAACCTACAACTTTTTTGTCCCTAAATACCCACTAACACCCTCATGTTTTTATTCTCTCTGGGGCCACTTTAGGGGAAGCAGACACCTTTTTTAAAAACAGGAAGTGACTGGAAGTAACTTCCTGTTTACTTCTGGTTTTAAAAAGTTCTTTCCTTGACCTAATATGGCTGTGCCTCATCCCCAAATATGGCAAAATGCCCCCTATGCTCCCTAGAGGGCGTTTAGAGACATTTTGAGATTTTTAATTAATTATTTTACCCTGAGTAAAAAAGTTTTAAAAATGTTATAATCATTTGTTGATATACAATGATAGCCAGTGAATGGCATAAACATTTGGATTCTGGATCAAAATGTGGACTCAGACTTGAGTTGATTTGGGAGGCCTCCACACCAATCCAAATCAAGTTAGACTGTTTTTGGAATCACTGAATTAGTTTCCACCACCTCAAAAGTCTATGAAAGTATTGCAGTGAGGATTCAATTACATACTAGCAGAAAGAGACTGCAGGATTTTTCCTGGAGTGATTGCGGTGTCACCTATGCCTCACTCATTTTACAATAATAATAAAAATAATGTTTATTTATAATGCCCTTTCCACCAAAGGGTAGAACATCAAACATATCCCAACAGAGACAAAGAAAACAAGGCCTTTTCTGCACGACACCCTTATAGCGCGATTATTCCACTTTCAACCTCCTAGGGAATCTTTGAGCTGCAAACTCCAGGATTCCCTAGGAGGTTGAAAGTGGAATAATCGCGCTATAAGAGTGTTGTGCAGAAAAGGCCTAAGACATAACACTATAAGTACATATAAAACCTCCAGCTTCCCACCAGGCACCTGAGACCCAAGAACTGCAGGCACAGCTCAGCAGCTTAATCCAGCAAATCAAGAAGGAAATTCTTAAACCCCTTATGAAAATGGGTAAGATCCTCCTACAGCTGGACATCCAAAGGATGATCATTCCACAGATGTGGAACCAGGTCTTGAAAGGTTCACAGCTTTTGTAGAGCTGTGTGTGTCGGTAGAACAGAAAGTAATCTTTTGCCTGTAAATCCTAAATACATTGATGGTGCATACCATGCTATCTGAGCTCCCAGATACTGGGGGAGATTAAAGCACAGAGCCCTAAATACATGAACCAAAAGTATGCAATGGGCTGTAGCCCAAACTGGTAGCCAGTGAAGGGGTCTGCAGAAGAAAGAAATATATGAATATTGTATCCAGGGAGATTTTTAAAAAAGAAACCCCTCGCTGTTCTGAATTAAAGCCAGAGAAAGAAGAGAGCAAGAAGGCAAACCTGTCAGCAGGCTATTACAATAATCCAGGCATGACATAACCAAGGCCTGGACAAGCAAAGTGACAGTCCCAATTGTCAAAAACCTATGGATCTTACAGATGTTCATAATGACTCTGGAGACTGGGGTTTAATTCCCTGCTTAGCCATGGAAACGCACTGGGTGACCTGGGGCACCTCATATACTCTCAGCCCCAGAAAACCCTGTGATAGGTTCACCTTAGGTTTGCCGGAAGTCAGAAATAACTTGAAGGGACAGAACAACGATGACAACAACAATAACAACAGAATAATCACATCTGAAAAGAGCCTGTGTGTGTTCTACCTTAAGATGTGACAATGCTACACTGTGAACGGGAAAATTTCTTTCTAGAAAATTAAAGCCTCTTTCTTCCCTTCATTGAGAGACAAGACACAGCAAGCTGAGATAAACCAAACTTGTTTATTTTAGGAATAAATTTTGGTTATTCCCTCACAAGACCTAAAACACAAGAGTGCCAGTAAAGAAGAAAACACCTCCTTTAGAGAGAGCACACTTTATATGGGTTTTCCTCAAACTTTTAGACATGGAAGACCAAACTGTGTAAGTCTCTGGAATGTGTTCTCACAACATCCCTGATAATATATAGAGAAGTAGAGAAGGAGAGTCAGTTAGTATGTGTGTGTGTTCTCAAAACTGCCTTTTGACTTATAGTGACTTCATGCATTTCACAATATTTTCTTAGGCAAGAAATACTCAGAGGTGATTTGCCAGATCATTCCCCTAAAATACAGACTATAGCACCTTATATTTATTGGAAGACTCTCATCCAAGTACTAACCAGGGCTGACCTTGCTTAGCTTCCAAGATCAGATGAGATGTGGTGCCTTTAGAGTATTTAGGCAGTTAGTACCAAACTGTGTATTGTGTACTAAAAGTAAGGCTATGGCTTAATTCCATTCTTATGTTTATGTTAGCAAGCAAAATATAGCCAGCAAAATACAGAGGCAAAGGCTTCTTAGCAAAATTTCCGTCAAGGATAGCATCACCATCAGGCTTTTGTCTTGGTTGCAGTTAGCAGCAGAGAAGCCATGATTTCATGTCTGGTCATTTCCTCTTCAGTTGCTGTCTTAATGAAATGATGATGGTGCATTTTATAGCTGCATTGGCTTAATCTCATTGAAACCATTTTTGGAGAAGTGAAAACTCAGTTTTCAATTGGTACAGGTTTCCTTGACAAGCAAGATCTTTGGAAGGAATATGCCTCCTTTCTGGGGAAATATCTTGGCCTGGCCAGACCCCAAATGGCTATTGTAGGCTAATGAGTTTCCTTTTTGATTGGTGGAACAGTGACAGTGTAAAAAGAGAACAAACAGAAAAAAGAAAGAAGCACTAACTTAATTTGCTTTCTGTTGGGAAAACAACAACATGGAGCAACACGTTTCTCCTCTGGAGATGCACACCTTGAATTGATGAACCACTGCAGTTATCTAGACAATACTAATAATTTGCTTTGTTTTTATCTCCAAATCACATCAACTGTCTGCAGTGACATTTAAGTTACATATGTGAAGAGACTGGCATTTTCAGATTGTCAGGAGCATTACTGGATGAAAAAAAAAATGGATTGTGTCACGGGACATCTGTTTTATTGTTAATTAGATGAAATAGGCAAGGCATCAGAAGCATACACTCTGAAACTATTTCATAGTTCCTGTTTAAAATCTTACTTTGATCCCTTGAAATTAATGATGCTTTGCAGATTTTCACATTTTGATGTGAATTTCATTTAGGAAGTTTCAGGAACAAATGAGAAAAGGGAGTTGTTATCCATCTGTGCTTCTGTCTTTACAATTCAATTACTTGCTGCCATCATAACTGGTTTTGTTTTTCCCCTTTCAGAATTATTTGAAGAAATAAAATAAGCAAGCAGTTCACTTATAATTTCACCTCCAAACTGCGTGTTCAAAACAGATAATTTTGTCACCCCGGTTGCTAGAATTATAAAGCTGAAAATGAGTCCCCCAGAGTTTTGAAGCAATATCTACATACTATCATGAATTATGGCACTCTTAAGATATGTTGTACATACCAGTGCACAGATTATAGGAGAGGAGATGAGGTGGGGCTTAGGGAAGCCTGCAAGCTTCTCTACACAAAGTCACTCATAGCCCAATCGCATCTCAGAAAGCATACCATAAACTGAAATCAAGGGCACTGGTGCAGAGGTTAAGGGGGAGTCCCTTGCTGGAATCTCCACTCTCTTTTATGACACATGCAAGCACTGTTTCACATCTATTGGCAGCTACTTACACCACAATAAAAGAGGAGAAGAGGAGGCACTGATTTGCATAAAATTTCATATGCTAACATGTATTTAGAAATACTTACTACCACCGATACATTCCACTGTAGCAGGGAAGACTTGTGTGTCTGCTGTTACAGTTTTCTGTCCAGGGTGATGGACAATTTCAAACTCCTGCTTTCACTTCCTGATACAGCTCTGTCTTTGGACAGCATTTGGACTGAACAGGCCTTCCAATACAGAACATCATCAAGCAGAAAACTGACCTTGGCAAACTTCATCCTCAAATATAAGTCTGGCCTGAAATAGGGGATTGTAAACATGGCAACCCTAACTCATAAGTTAGAATCCCATCAGTGTCACGCACATGTGTAAGTTCCCTTACACATATAGCTGTATTTCTTGGGCTGTTGTGCAATGGGTGTGCTCAGTTCATGGTAGCATAAGCAGAGTTCTACAAGTGCAACCAGTTTACATGCAGTTGTACTTTCTAAGACAATGGCCCTTTCCGCACAAGGGGGCTGTGCCGCAGTGGGGCCAGGATGGCAGCAGTCAACTGGTTGTGCTTCTGCACTACATCGTTGCCAGTCTGCCACCACCTTGCCCTCAAGCGGTGCATGTGTGCAGTAATTGCAAAACAGAAAAAAAAAATCTGTGCAGAAGGGCGGAAGCACGTTGGTGATGCCTCCCTCTCCAATGCAGCAACGGCAAGTGCCTGATTGCACTGTGGAAGGTAAGAGGCAGGGCCAGCACGCTCCCCTCCATAGTGATCCAGCAAGGTGCAGAGGGGAGTATCTCTGGTGCGCTCCCCTCCCTGCGGGGCTACAACAGAAGGACTTTGCAGAGCCCCGTTGTGTGGAAATGGCCAGTGTGTAACTATGCACTAGTGCCTTCAGTGTACCACTTTATTCATTGAGACTGCAAAAACTGCTACTGTGTATTCCCTTTGCATGATAGGATAATAATGGCAGATAGACAGTTGGTTATACAAAGTATTGAGAAGAAGGATGGTGCAGCAAAACTACTGCGTAACTATGTGAATATAGATTTATATCAGGCAAACAGAATTTCAGTCTCAGTGTACCAGTCCAAAATTGTAGCAACTCACACAGGGCACCTTGTAAGAAATAACAGGCACCGTATATAGAAATTTCAAGTGAATTCACTGCCCAATAACATCAAAGCCACAAGACTTCTATGCTGAGGACATTTACGGTTTTGTTTCAGTGCACTTTGTACAGAGGCGATCTCCCTCTTTATATGTGTGTCTCCATCAGTCTCTGTATGAATGTTGCTGTTTGGGTTTTGTAGTTGCTCTGCTGCAGGCATTTCCTTTCTTCCCAGGCATTGTTCTGTGATTTGTTGTTATGCCTGCAGGGAAGAAAAGTCTCTGATTTGGGTTGGAAGAGATGGATAAAAATGTTTCTATAAACAAACAAACAAATGTTTGCAGATTAAGAGAGAGTCTATTCACCAAGATATCTGAAGGTATGTGACTTGGAGTTGTGCTGCTGACACTGCTTACAAAGATAGTCTTGTGCGAAGAAGACCAAGCAAGCAGAAACTAGGGAGCATCCAATAAAGTCCACAGGAGAAACTGGAGACACACCTCAGGATGCTAAGGACCTTGAGATGCTTTTCCAGTTTCTTCCACAGGTGTGAAACAGATCACTGTTGAGCCATCTGAGCTCTATGGAGGAAGAGTAGGCTACAGGGTAAAACAAGCATAGGTCTTTTCAAACTGGATCAGTCCAATGCCTAATGTGCAGAAGTTAGTTTTAAAAAGTAACTGCTCAGAAGGATAACTGGATGACTTCAGTGCATCTTTCTATTTATTCTTCTTTAAAAAAGCTTTTAAGTTCTGCTACTACTCTCTCTCTCTCTCTCTCTCTCTCTCACCCCCCCCCCCCATGCAGCCAAGAACTTATTCTGTGTTCAAGAACTTTATTATTAAGCAAAATACATACAAAATTCATCCTGCTATTCCTCAATCTTAACAGAGAATAGGTTGGGGGAGAGCTCACAATTTATTATACTGCCTTCAGTCTTGGCCCTTTGCTTATTGATCCATTATAGATTCCTCTTTTCTTTTATTGTTACTGCATGTTTGATAGTCTTCACACAAACATGATTAGGACTACAGTACCTGGAGGGTGGAAATAACTCTTTTTCCCTACCATGGTCCCAACGAAAACCACCTCCTCTTAGCTAAAATAAGTTGCAGGAGGAAAGACCCCCATGCCACTAATAGTGACTGGGGGGCAAGATGTTGGCAGAAGGGTTAATCCTCTCCTGATGCATGTCTATTTATCTTTTTAAAATGTATATATAAATTGTGTTTATATAAAAATACTTTCATGCAATGAGGATCATCTCTAGTTTGTGACTTAAAAATCAACTAATTCGCAGAGATTCATTGCATCGCTACAAGATGACCTATACTATGGCCATTTCCACACTGCACTGTTATAGTGCTTTTATTCAACTTTCAACATCCTATGGAATCATGAGCTTTGCACTTTACGAAGGGCCATTTAGAATTCTCAGCCAGAAAGCTCTTTGGCCTCAGTAAACTATAAACCCCAGAATTCCACAGGATGTTGAAAGTGGGATAATGGCACTGTAACAGGGTAGTGCAGAAATGGCCTATGCATCTGCCCTAGGTTTGGACAAAGTGTAGCTACCCAGATGTTGTTTCACTGCAACTCATAGCAGCCCCATCCAGAATTGTCAGTGGTGAGGGATGTTGGGAGTTGCAGTCTGACAGCATCTAGAGGGCTACACATTGCCTATCTCTCCTGGTCTACACACATGCAATTATCCTGGGTATTTTAATAATAATCTTGTAGCCTTCAGTTCTTTTGTACCTTGACAAACAAATCACCTACATCATTTAAGTTTATATAATCTAGGGTGCAGCTCAGGGTACTAATGACATTCTTGTTCTGTGTTTGCCTTTAAATAGAAAGTGAAGACAGAGATGTACAGTGGTCAGCTTTAAGGAGAGAAGGTTCCAATTCACAATGAAGCTGTTTTCATTTCAGAATTTTCTGAAACTCAGGGTCTGCCCAGATAATTTGAAAAATGGATTTTATCTCTAGTGCTGTGTTCACGCTTTAGTGCTATTTTCTTTCAATATCAGAGGCAGGAAATTCTTTTGAAATAGACTTTTTTTCCTTCCCCAATCTCCAAAGCAAGACATCTGAGGCAACGTTCAAGACTAAGAGCTCAAATGCTCCTGCTATGAAATCTAGCTTAACATCCTGTATTTTTGCTGTCTTGAATATGTATATTGTTTGCTGCAGATCTGTGAAGCATAACATCTGCTTCATAAGAACTGTCTCTTGAGAAGTGCATGTTTCCTCAAATATAGACTGCTGGAGAAAAAGGTGGAGATGCTTCAAATAAGGACAGAATAAAATATTAAGGCCCTGACAGAGAATAGTGGTTCAACCAATATTCACAATATATCATAGTGTGCTCCAGTTGTTTCCTTTCAGGCTAGGTCTTTTCTCTCCAGTCTGGAGGCACCATGGCAGGGTTGGGGAACCTTTAAACCTCCTGAGGCTGATGAATTAGTGGCCATTTCCACCCTACATTGTTATAGTGCTATTATTCCACTTTCAACATCCTGTTGAATTCTGGGGTTTATAGTTTACTAAAGATAAAGGCTCTCTGGCTGAGAATTCTAAATGCCCCTCCCTAAACTGCAAACCCCAGGATTCCATAGGATGTTGAAAGTGGAATAATGGCACTATAGAGGTGTAGTGCGGAAATGGCCAGTATACAATACTTCACCATTCACCAGATTGATTGGTACAAACTGGAGTTAAACCACATTTGGAGGACTACAGATTTTACTGAGTATGGTATAGTGTTTAGAGTAGTGGACTCAAACTACTTAGACATGGCATAGTGTTTTGGGTAGTAGGCTCTTCACAAAAATACAATCAGGACTACACCACATGGAGAGCAGGATTAGACTCAGGTTCAAACCCCCATTCAGCTATGAAGCTCACTGGGTCCACCACTATCGTTCCTCTCAGTCTATCTCTCTGGGTTGTTGTGGCAGAGCATACAATAAGAAAGGAAACAATGTACACAGCCTAGAGGAATACTGGGATGTGTGTCTGTCTGTGTGTCTATGGCCCTTTCCGCACCGGGGGTATTAAAACAGTGCAGAGCGACCTCCGACGGAGGTCTTCTGCACCATGGAGTAGATTGGGGCGGACTATTTTTCGTAGTTCCGCACCTCAATCCGCTCCGAAGAGACCGGAACTGGTGGCGTGGTGTGTTTTTTAAAAACCTCTTTTTAGAGGTTTTTAAAAAGCACAGAGCATGCAGCCCCATGCAGCTCTGTTGCTGCACTCCGGTGCAGATTTGCAGGCGTGCACTAGTGCGTGCCTGCAGATCTACCGGTTGCGGGCTTTAGGCTGGCGAGCTTCTCCGGTTAGTGGAGAGCCTCTACCAGCCGGAAGCCGCCATTTTGGATGCCGAGGTCGCCATTTTGGATGCTGGAGGACTGCGGAACAGTGAGATCGCGCTGCTCCACATGGTGACAGATTTACCTGGCTGCTGGTAAGCTCCGTTTTAGAGCGTTTCCCCCCTTTTCCCACTCCATGTGTGGAAAGGGCCTATGTGTGGATGCTCCCACTTACACATATACTTATGCAGACACATTTGTGTTGGCTAAAAAAAGTACAGATGTACCCCAATCTATTCTCTGGAATTTCTGCTGAGGTGATATTTTGTACATCCCTATGAGAGTCTCGAGGGGCTCTCACTTCTGGCTCCAAGTGCCTGGCACGGGCTGGGCGCAACCCGCTCCGGGGACAGCGTCAGGTGAGGAGTTTGACTGGGTCGGTACACGTGTCAAACCATAATGCAGGTGTCCTAAGGCGAGGACAGAAACCTCCCGCGGAGCAGAAGGGCAAAAGCTCAGTACATCCCTACATTGCTTTCAACAATTCCCATTTTAGTAACATCACACTTGTATCTGAATAATACTTTCTGTAGATGGATACATTGTTCATGCAGCTTGGCAAAAAGCTTAGTGCAATATACATGAATGTTCACCCCTGAAACTCTGGTGTCTGAGTACAAATGTGCGTCACAACTGAACAACTAATTAACATGTGTAAATATCAGACGAGCCAGCCGCATGTGTATGCAAATACAGATGTCTTTAATTCTAGGTGTTCTTTAAAATGCTATGTAACCTGCATATAAAGAAAGACCGTGTTCACTCAGATCAGTGAAATGGAGAACAGGTAAAACCAAAGATTAATTAATCTTGAATAGCTAAGGTTCAGCAACACAATGTTTTCATTTAGATCAGTGGTTCTCAACCTGTGGGTCCCCAGATGTTCGTGGACTTCAGCTCCCAGAAGCCCTGAGCATTGACCATACTGGCTGGGGCTTCTGGGAGCTGAAGTCCACGAACATCTGGGGACCCACAGGTTGAGAACCACTGATTTAGATGCTTATTTTATAACTATTAGGTTGGATCCAGATAAGCTGTTCTGTAAACAGAAGGGATCTTTCCATTCACAGAAAGTGGCAAGATCTAGTGGAGGCTCCCCGTTGGAGGAAAAGGTGTAGAGCCAAGTTTCATAATCCTCCTCCTCCTCTGCTGACCGCTCCACAGCCTCATATACTGTTCCAGAGGGTCAATAGGGTTCTCTGGTAAAACTGGAGAAACATGAAAACTGACCCACTTACTCCATTCCTCCAGTGTCAGGGGGATTCTGTCAGAAGCAGATGAAAGACCTCCCTCCATCTCAAGCACTACTGCCCTCATCTTGGAGGGAGAGAGGAAGAGGCAGGCACAGCTCCATCATGCCTAGACCCAAAAGGAGATGAAAGGCTGTCCTCCTACCCCCCAGCTGCCGTAGCCCTGGCCTCAGAGGGAGAAAAGAACTGGTAGTATCTGCTGGACTTAATTCCCACCCTCACTGCTATCCCTTATGTGCCTTGTCTTATTTTGATTCTAAGCCTGAGGGCAGGGAACTGACAAATCAACAATTTATTCCATGTTAGGTTTTCCTTAGGGTCACCATAAATTGGAAATGACTTGAAAGCAAACGACAACAACAAAGCGCCTTTGTGGCTGAAGAGCAGGGTATAAATACTCCATATAATCTAAACAACCAACAAATAAATAATAGTTAGTGCTACTTTGGATCTAATGCTAGGTATGCACAGATATGTTTGCTAAGCTTTAGTACTAGGACAGGGGTAAGTCACTTTTGACTCTAGAAATATTTCAGATTCTATATCTTAGAAGCCACAGCTAGCTTGGCAAAAATATAAGGAATTATGGGGACTGTAACCCAAATCGGTAGGGCCAAAGTTTCTTCACCCCACCATTAAAAAAACTATAATTTAGATAATATCACTGACTACTTAATCTGGAGCTTCTCACCAGTGAGAAGGAGTTTATCGCTTTATGGATGATAAAAGAAGGGCCAGCTGCAAGGTGGCCAAGTATATTCTGTTTCTTGTACACATTTTGGCTGTACATCATAGGTACATGATATGTCATCTTATTCTATTCAGATTAACCTCTTGACAAGAGAATAATGGGGCAACATAATCCATCTAGATTATCTACTTCACATGCTATTGAGGCAATGGAAGTTGAAAATCAAGGTTGATAAAAAATTATAAAGGAGCTGCTTGCTAACTTGCTCTTATTAGTATTAGGTGCTGAAATGGTTAACAAGTGCTTTGCTGTTATATTCTAAAATACTGAAAATATTCCATCTGGGAACTGTAGAGATGAGCTTATAGGGAGGACAATAAACAAGACAGGTCAACCTAGAGACAGGAACCAGCTAGAAGGATAATGAACTTGTATGGCCAAACGGACACCTGGACAGGTAGAAGATGGATAAGGCTCTGGCTGAGTAAGAAAATCAAAAGATTGCTTAGTGGATGGAGCCAAAACTAACATAACTAGAGAAAGGAAACCAACGTGTCAATCTGACCTGGAAATGTTATTGAAGGGAATATAAATCAAAGATGATGAAGTAGCATATTGAATATCTTTGACCAATGAGAGTGATACTGAATGTCTTGACCAAGGAGAAGTGAATTGTAAAGAACCAATCAAATGATGGGTCATGAAACTTGTAACCAATCAGATGCTACTAGCAAAATGTATTTAAAGGATTGTAACCCCAATGTCTGGGTCCTATATTTGTTCAAAGCCTAGGACCATTACTGTACAGTAATCAATAAAAGCCTCTGTTGGAAAGACACTCAACAGGTGTCGGTTAGACCTTATCTTGAATACTGTGTCCAGTTCTGGGCACCCCAATTCAAGAAGGACATGGTCAAGCTGGAGCAAGTCCAGAGGAGGGTGACCAAAATGGTGAGGGGACTGGAAGCCATGCCCTATGAGGATAGACTTAGAGAGCTGGGTATGTTTAGTCTGCAGAAGAGAAGGTTAAGAGGGGACATGATAACCATGTTTAAATATTTGGAGGGCTGCCATGTAGAGGAGGGAGTGGGCTTGTTTTCTGCTGCTCCAGAGATCAGGACAAGGAACAATGGATTCAAGTTGCAGGAAAGGAGATTCCACCTGAACCTCAGGAAGAACTTCTTGATGGTCAGGGTTGTCCGGCAGTGGAATGTGCTGCCTCAGAGTGTAGTGGAGTCTCCTTCTTTGGAGGTTTTTAAGCAGAGGCTGGATGGCCATCTGTCGGGAGTGCTTTGAGGGTGTTCCTGCATGGCAGGAAGTTGGACTGGATGGCCCCTGTGGTCTCTTCCAACTCTACATTTCTATGATTTTATGATTCTTTTGAGCACTCCAGGCACGGACTTGGGAGAGCTTCTGTCTATTTGGGCATGACACTATGAATTTTAGGTATGCACATGAGATATTAGGAGCCCTGGTGGCGAAGTGGTTAAATGCTGGTACTGCAGCCACAAGGTTGTGAGTTCAATCCTGCTGGGCTCCAGGTTGACTCAGCCTTCCATCCTTCCGCAGGTCGGTAAAATGAATACCCAGCTTGTTGGGGACAATTAGCTAAATACATTGTAAACCACTTAGAGACCACTTAGCTGATAAGTGGTATAGAAATACACATGCTATTGCTATATTGTACATGAATCTGGATAAAAATATGAAATATGATACATGTGCTTCATGTGTATGTATTCATTGCCACGTTTGAGTTGAATATATACATACTGAGGTGTTTGATACTAAGGGAATCCTATGGTTGTGCATTTGCAGATTATTTTGTTTTAAAAATTTATTTAAATTTAGTAAATTAGAATTCATCCAGCCTGCAGTATCATTTTAGGCCATTGAGCAGGTGCAAGCCTGAGAGGTTCATTTCTCTAGCAGGCCTCTATAAGGCCCTTTCCACATGAGGCTGGTGAATTGGTTCATGCCATTTCTTACCGGATTTTCTGGGCTTGAAACAAGGCAAACTTTCCCTCATTTCCTTCCACACAGCTACTGCGTATGTTCCATTCTGATTCGAGTTCATGAATCCACACTGCCTCTGCTGTGGTCACTCCCACTACTCCCCTCACCCTGGCCCGTCAGCTGTGATTGTCCCTTTTTTTTTTGGCATGGTTTAGTATGTCATTGCATACATGCGTAAGTGCGTACATGCGAAAGTCCATACTACCCCTGACCCCTCCGATGAGCCCTCTCCTGACCATCAATTCACATTGGTGCGAATGTACATGTCTGCACCACTGTGAAAGTATGAATCGGATTGATCTGGAAAATTGGAAAACTGATTTCTTCCAGTTTTCAAATAGCACACTTTACCACCACATGGGAGTGCATTTAGTCAGAATTACATGCAGAATGAAAGTAAATAAACTGAACCTAGTCTGCTCCAAGGTGCAGAAGACTTCTGTGGCAAGATGCATTGGCTCGCCTTAATAACCGTGTGTGGAAAGGGCCGCAACATGATACCTTTTTCTCCAGGGCTCTTGAATTCTTCAAACAGTTAACAGAGAATGAGAGAGTGAGTGAGTGAGAGAGAGAATATGGCTGTGTGAGAGGAACTTACGGTGCCTTATAAACTCCAACACTATGAAGGCTAGAAATTTGAATACTGAAGGGGTAAAGCTGGGAGTTATTTTGTTTTTTAAAAAACATTAATTAATTTAATTGCCTTCAACATGCAATATCAGATATGATCCCTAAATGAAACATCTTTAACTCTTTTCTAGAGATAAAGCTGAGACAGTCATTTCTCAACAGAGCCTTTAGGAAGGTCTGCTGGTGTATCCTTCCGTAGGGTCCCTCTGTTTTCCTAGGCCACCTCCTCACTATGCTGCTATAGTGATATTATTCCACTTTCAACATCCTATGGAATCGTGGGGTTTGCAGTTTAGGGAGGGGCCTTTAGAATTCTCAGCCAGAGAGCTCTTTGGCCCCAGTAAACTGCAAATCCAAGAATTCCACAGGATGTTGAAAGTGGAATAATAGCACCATAACAGTGTAGGGCAGAAATGACCTTAATAATTAAAAAATTAGTAAGGGCAGGGGGAGAACTGTGAATAGAAAGGCTAAGTTCGATGCTGAGAAAGAAAAAGAAGAGAGGTGAGAGAGAAAAGAAAGAGCATTGAAGTCAGAACGGAAGTTACTAAGGAATTTCTGATCCAGCTGGTTCTTCTACTAGTGTGAAGTACAGCTATATATTCCATGTGCTATCTAGTGTAGCTGTCAAGACTGTGGAATTAAAGCTTTTTTGGAAGAATATGAAAATCTTTTCCCAACAACTGAAAACTTGAATCTAGTGATGGTTTTCTTTTGATTCTGAATTTATGTGTTTACAAGCCCTGATAAATAAGTTTTGTGCATTTCCTAGCTTCTCGTAGTAAACAAGTCATTACTTCTGGCACAATTAGTGCCAGATGATGAATTAGAAGTTTGGAGAAGCCTTGGACATCTGTAACAACTGACTGTTCTAGGCTTAAGGGCCTGTTTGTGAAATTATGGAAATGCTGTACACATGTTTACCACTTTTCCAGCCAACTTAAGTCTGTTTTTCAGAAAAATCTAACATCCACTGCTTTTTAGGAAAAAAAAAAGCTGAATTCCTCTGCTGTCACATTGACTTGCTAGCATTGGCTAAAATGGAGGATGAATTTTTGCAAAACACATTTTATTAGTGAGACTAAGATAAATGTTCAGCATGATTCCTTTATGAGGTAGAAAGATTGATATCCCTCCCTGGTAATATAGGGAGAGCAATTCCACATCTATTCAGTTTTGGAGTTTGTGTTATGGATAGATTGGCAGCTAATTTAATGAAGAGGAAAATGCTCATATTTTGGTGGGCAAGCAAGAAAGAAGGAAGAAGGAGAAGTAAAGATGATAAGTGAATCTGGACAAAAACGTCATCTTTTTTTTCTCCCAAAGGAAATGAGGAAAAAATTAATTACTATAAAATGGCCTTAAAACAAAGGTGACTAACAGTGTGGAAGTCAGGGGCCAATTTCCCAACTGCAGATTGCCTGAGGACTGCACCCCTGCCTAGCAAGCCCAAATACCTCTGTTTTCTTCAGTACGTCCTGTCCCTGATTTGAGAGGTAACACAAACAAATGTAGCAGCCACATATTGGCTATCTGTCATTAACAGTCTGTTTCATGTTTGCCAGTTACTGGAGCAAGTGCTTTTACAGCAGGTATCCTGTTTTTCCCACAGCTGGAGTTTGTCCTTAGAAGATCTGATTTGACTTTCTGTGTTTGCATATTGTTATAAAGTATATTTATTTTGTACTTATTTTTTTTGTTACATCTAGCATAGTGAAATCATTTGCTGGCTTGCTGGAAAATCATTCCACATCAGATGTTCTGGCACTGTTTTTTTTTTCTGTACCAGCACAGGACAGTTGAAGAATGGTACAGTGGCCCCTCAACTTTTGCAAGGGTTCAGGGTGTATTATAGGAGCACTCTGGCTGAGAATTCTAAATGCTTCTCCCCAAAAAGGGCAAATCTGAGGATCCCATAGGATGGAACCATGACAGTTAAAATGGAAGCATAGTGCTGTAATAGCATCATATGAAAGGGTCTCTTGCTTGCATGGGAGATTAATGCCATGGTCCTGTGGTTACTGCAATCCTTGGTGTCCCCTTTCGTAGGGACTGGAATGTTTCCAATCTGTGGACCATTCTTTTATTTTTTACCTAGTTGCTGATAGATTTTAATTAGCACTAGAGTAGATTCTGTATCTGAAACTCAAAGCAGCTTTGTTGGTATGCCATCTGTTCCTGGTGATTTGTTTCTCCCGGGTTCTTTGAGTGCAGCTTCTACTTGTTTCTAAAATTGTAGGTTCATTTTCAAATGGTTTGTTCTTGAATGAATCTGCCATCCTTACTTCTTTTTCATATTGTCCTTCAATGTATTGTTTCCAATTTGTACTTGGTCATGTAGTGTGTTCCTCTGTTGGTTGCATAGCATCCCCCTCTTGGTTTAAATTTCCCTTTGATTTTTTGGATCTTGTAGAAAAGGTCTCTTGTTCTTCCTTTTTTGTTGTCATCTTCTATTTCTCTGCACTGATTATTATAGTAGGACTCTTTGTCCTTGTACACAAGTTGTTGAACAGTTGCATTCAGCGTTCTGACTCTATTTCTGTCACCTTTTATTTTTGCTTCTCATCTGTCCTTGACTCCTTGAAGAATTTCTTCTGTCATCCATTGAAGCTTCCTCTTCCTCCTCCTCTACCTGCAGATTCTGTATTTTCACATTCTTCCTTCTTGGTTTCAGTTCAGAGTTCTTCTAGCTCCTTGACAGCTATGCTTAATCATGGAAATCTATTTTTTTACATTATTTTTACATTCTACAGGGATGTCAGTGAAGGATGTTGTTCAGGTTGCATTTTGGCACAATGGTTGGTTTAGTATTCTTCTTTAGCTTTACTCTAATTTTTTTATACCAGCAGTTCATGGTTTGTGCCACAGTCTTCTCTTGGGCCCTTTTCGCATGGCATTTTCCATGCAAAAGGGCACCTGGAGTGTCACGCGATTGTGAGGAGCAATTCCCACGACGCACTCACAGTTGTGTGATGCTCTGGGGCTGGCAGGTGCTGATTGCGCACCTTTTCATTTTCAGCTGGAAGATGAAAATGGTGCGTGATCGCGCATTGCTCCTAGGTCCCGCACGTACTTACCTGGCATGCGGAGCCTCTGGAGCCACGCCGGTCATGCTTCCTGTCCCAGCACAGCCTGGGAAGGTCCCAGGCTGCACTGCGGAAGGAAGAGGTGGGGCTCTTGTGCAAGCAGGCAGCTTGTGCGGAGCTGAAGGACCCTGGACATGAGAGCGTCTCGCCAGAGGCTGCTTGCACGATCCCCGCACCCCAGCGCTGGAAGAAGGTAAGGTGCGGAAAGGGCCTTGGTCTTGTTTTTTGCAGAGAGAATGGAGCTTCTTTATCTTCTGCTTCTGTAGTCTATCTGATTTCTATATTGGCTATCAGATGATGTCTACGTATATAGTCACCTCTTTGGTTGCTTGAAGAATATGTTTGCGATGAACAAACTGTTGGCTTTGCAAAATCCAATCAGTTGTTTTCCTGCTTTATTTCTTGATCTTATGCCAAATTTTCCTGCAATCTTTGTTTTTGCTCTGTTTCCTACTTCAGCATTCCAATTGCCTATGATTAAAAAGAAGTCCAGTTTTGGTGTGTGATCAGTTTCCTCCTGGACTCCAGCATAGAATCTTTCAATTTTTTTCTTCTGTCTCTGTAATTGGAGAATAAATCTGTATGATGGTTATATCGAGTTTTCCATGAAGTCTCACTAATATTATTAGGTTAGATTTTGTGTTACATCCTTTGACTGCTTTTGCTCCATCTCTCCTATTAACACCACCTCATTTCTTTTTAGATTTTCATATCCTGAGTAAAACTCTGTGTAATTATGAGACTCAAAGCATCCCATTCCTGTCCATTTTAGCTTACTCACCTTAAGTACTGTGATGTTTATACATCCCATTTCTTATTTTACTATTTCTAACTTTCACTGATTAGTGCTTCTCACAATTCATGTCCTTATAATATGTGTTGTGCAGCTTTGGGCTTTCCTTTTACCTTTGAGCACACCAACAGCTGGATGACCTTTTGGATTGAGTCCTGTTGCATCATTAACCACAGTGTTACTTGTAGTTGTCCTCTGCTGTATTCCAGTAGTTTGTTAAATGCCTTACAACCAACTTTTATCATATATAGAATGAGAAATGCCAGATGTCCAAGCTGGGTTCAGGAAAGGAGAGGCATTAGGGATTATATTGCAAGCATAGTTTGGATAATGGAGTGTACCAAAGAATTTCAAAAGAAAATCAGTGTATACTTTATAGATTATAGCAAAGCCTTTGATTGTGTAGATCTTGAAAACTTTGCAATGCTCTAAAAGAAATGAGTATGCTACAACATTTGAATATTCTGATGTATAATCTGTACCCAGAACAAGAAGCTACCATCAAGATAAAGTATAGAGAAATGGAACTTTCCAGTTGGCAAGACAGTCAGGCAAGGGTGCATATTTTTTTACCCTACATGTTTAACTTGTATCCTGAACATATCATATGTTAAGCAGGATGAGATTCAGAGGAAGAAAGCATGAGAACTGGAGGAAAGAACATCAACAATTTAAAATAGGCAGATGACACCATACTACAAGCAGAAAATAGTAATACTTGGAACAATAACTGAAGAAAGTCAAGGAAGAAACTGCAAAGGCAAGTTTACATGTGAATATTAAAAAAAAAAGTGACCACAGATGATTTATATAACTTTAAAGTAGACAATTAAGACATTGAAATTGTTTAAGATTTTCTATTCCTTGGCTCAGTCATTAATCATATTGGAGGATGCAATCACAATATCAGAAGAAAACCAGGCTTTGGAAGGGCAGTTGTGAAAGAATTAGACAAGATCCTGAAGGTCAAGGATATATCATTGAATACTGAAGTTAGGACTGTCCATGCCATCATATTTCCAGTTTCTATGTATGGTTGTGGAAAGCTGAATGGTGAAAAAAGCTGACAGGAAGAGAATAAACTCATTTGAAACGTGGTGCCAGGGAAGAGTTCTGTGGACACTGTGGACTGCTAAAAAGACAAATAAATGGGTCCTAAGGCAAATCAGGCCTAAACTTTCACTGGAAGCCAAGATGAGTAAACTGAGACTGTTGGACATTAGCCATATCGTGAGAAGACACAACTTGCTAGAAAAGACAATAACACTTGGCAAGGAAGAAGGCAGTAGGAAAAGAGGAAGAATACGTTCCAGATGGATAGACTCAATCAAGGAGTCTGCAAGACCAAAGAAGGGTTGTTGCTAATAGGGTGACTTGGAGGGTCTCTCATTTATTGGGTTGCCATAAGTCAAAATTGACTTTACAGCAGTTAACAACAACAATGAAAGGGGTGCTAGCTTCCTGTCTCTGATCTGGTCTTTCCTGTATAATAGTAAGGCAGGAATTTTCCATTTTTAATTTAATTTAATTTTGTTGGGAAATATAGAAGTGCGTTTCTGGGGCAATGAGTGTTGTCCTACCTCTTGGATTTCTAAAGCAGGATCAACAGTCTATTTCAGAATTCTATAAACAAAATCCTGTTGAGTTTGATGCATTTTTATTGAAACGTCTAATTGTCAGCTCAGTTATAATTTGTGTATGAACGTTCTTTCAAATAACTGTGGTAACTTTCTTTTATTGACAGTGGGGGAGGGGAAACTGCATGTCTGCAGGGTGCTCATGTCCCTTCACGTGGCCTGGTGTACCTTTTATGCTCCTGAAAGACTGGTTGGGGTGTGAAAGACTATTCTGTGTTGGGTTCATCCCTATCTGTCTGGTTGCTTGCAGAATGCATTCTTGGGGTGGGGCGGTGACTGGTTTCCTGATGAAATTTATGAAGTGCATTTGACAAAGGTAATCAGGTGAGTCTGGTTATACTCAGAACATCATTTATTATGGTGGCCAGTCAGCATTATTTGAACAGAGTAGTCTGTTCAAGATAGGCCTACACTCATGTTGAAAATATATTTTCACAATCTGTCACACTGAAAATACATTTTCACAGTCTTGACATTCATGGCTAAGGGCCACTGATGGCTGGTGGTTCCCATGCCTGTGGGGTGGCGATCCATTCCACGTTTTGGCTAGCTTTAAAGGAGCTACCCAAGAGCTCAATCTTGTTTAGGAATAGGGTCCAGCACCCAGGACAGTTCCTTTAAAGCCTGAATTAGAATTTATTGCTTCACTGACATGGGAGCTAGCAGCCACCATGGCTAATGGCACCCTGTATCACTTACACCTGATTCATTAATTGAAGTGATTCTGAGGCCATTTCCACCCTACACTGTTAAAGATCTATTATTCTACTTTCAACATCCCGTGGAATTTTGGAGTTTGTAGTTTCCTGAGGCCAAAGAGCTCTCTGGTTGAGAATTCTAAATGCCCCTCTCTAAACTGCAAACCCCAGGATTCCATAGGATGTTGAAGGAGGAATAATAGCACTATAACACTGTAGGGAAGAAATGGCTTTAGAGATTAAATATATTCACTCTTGTTCTTGTTACTCATACCTCTGGTACCAAACTGGGATTAGAATCTAGATAGTTATAGTAATAGAAGCCATTATTCTGGAGATGGATGACTCTGTTCTCCAATAACACTTCATTTCAGATATCAGAAAATAAATTCTCTCTTTTAGTAAACAGTCTGAGTAGAATCAAACCCATTTCACATTACTTTTCAAGTCCTTGAACATATACCTTATTTTGATCCATAGTTCATTTTGATTCAGTAAGCTTGAAAAGAGTGTTTTTCCAAACAAACACTATTTTTTTTTTGGGGGTAAAGGCTCATCCATTTAAAAGGTCTCTTTGAGACTCTTATTTTGGGATGGTATGAAGCTAAAGAACCATTGGTATAGACTGATGGAAATATTAATAGAAGATGCAACAGCAGTACTCCATATTAAATGAAATCTTATGTAGAAAGCTTAAATTTAAACAGAAAGACTGTAAGTCTTTAATGATAGTCTTACATAAAAATTTAAAACTTATATGCTATCTCTTAAACCTCAGTTTTATCAAAATGAAGTTTAATATGTATCTTCTATTACCTGCACCAATTTTATAGGTGTTTTTCCTTTATGTATCCCCTTGAATATGTATAAGGCAGTTTTAGTTATTGTGTTTATGTCTATTCTCTCTTTAGGCATTTGTCTTAGTCATGACTTAGCATGTTTATGGTAATTTACTATAATACATGTATATCAGAGGCAGTTTAAATGACACTTAGCCTTGAATATATTTAAAATGTTTTCCTTGTAGCCAAGAAGAAGTCAAAAGATACATGAAACGCTATTAATTTTAGGACGATGGTTTGCATAAACAATACGAAGATGTGCATATGTTCTTGGAACAGCCAAAAAGAATTATACATGTATATGAGTATTCCTTGCCTAAGAAAACCCTGTTAAATTCATGGAGTTGCCATAAATCCACAGGCAACTTGAAGATACATATGCACACAATGCATTTGGGGGCCTAAATACTCTGATGGCACTAGATCCTGTCCAATCTAGGAATTAAGCAGGGTCAGACCTGGCTACTACTTGGATGAGGGACTGCCAGTGAATACCAGGTTCTGTGGGCTATATTTCAGAGGAAGGAACTGGCAAAACCACCTCCAAGTATTTCTTGCCTAAGAAAACCTTGTGAAACTCATGGAGTCACCGTAAGTCAACAGGTGACTTGAAGGTACATACATATGGGCATTTTGTAGTCCATAATTCTTTTAAAAAATGAATTAAAAAGGAGCTATCTTTAAATATCTGAAAGGGTGTCATGCAGAAGATGGAATGAAGTTGTTTTTTGCTCCAGAGACTAGAACAAGAACCAGTGGATTCAAATTACAAGAAAAGTTATTCCACCTAAACATTAGGAAGAACTTTTTTCTGTAAGAATGACAGAAGGTTGGACTAGATGGCCCTTGGACAAGAGTTGGTATCTCCCGAGTCTAAGATTCTAAGATTCTTTCTAGCAAATTATTTAAATAGCAGCCTGTTAAGCATAGGCCCTTAGGAAGGTGTGGTTGGGAGAAATACAAATAGGGATACTAGGAAGGTTGAATCTAGTTCCTGAGCCAAGTTTCCACATCTGTTACAGCAAAAGAAACAGAAAACTAAAATTTTGCATCATTTTGCAACAAATGTATTGAGTGAGAAGGGCTTGGAATTAAAGTTTCTGTAATGAACATTCCTTTAAAAAAACACAACTTATCCTTTATTCCTAGCTTTGCATATATTATGGAACCAGTGACGTTCTGATTCCAGTAGTCCTATCAAGACGACAGAGATAGGGCCTAACTTTTCAAAAAATCTTTGCAGGATCATGGTTCAATATTCCTGAAAATTTGTTGAACTCAATAATAAGGGATCTTGCAAAAGGATGTTTAGGAAGCAGAATTGCACAAGATATTATTTTATGTATTTCAGATATATATATCCCGCATCTCATCTTTTGTTCCTGAGGCAGCTTACAACAAAATTTAAGAACCATGGAGGAAATAGAACCCAAAAGAGCAATGAAAAACATAACTGCAATAAAAATAATAAAAAGCAGAAATAAGAAAATGCTGTACAAACAATATCAGGAGCATATACTAAAAGCTTCAGATACATCAAACCCAGGGAGAAAATATGTTAAAAATCATAGTCTTCATTAAAACTTTGAAGAAACAGCAGCATTTTTCACAGATGCCTAAAAGTCGTCAGACAAGGCACAGTGTAAATAGACAAAGTGAAGGCATTCCCTAACAGAGTCACAAGTGAGAAGGCAGCAGGATTTGAAATTATTTCCAGTGGTGGAGTTTGGAGTGCGTGTGGGGGGGCGGGCAGAGAGGGCAGAGGGGTGTGGGTGTGGCTATGGCATGGGTGTGTGTGACTACAACAGACGGGGCATGACTGCAATTGACGGGGCAGGGCTACGACATGTGGGGGAGGGCAAGCAGGGAGCCATGGCGCCCCCAAAAATTGCTGCCATGGGCCCACTGCCCCCATCATCCCCGCATCCCTACACCACTGATTATTTCCACATCCTCCCTTTGAAAGCAGCAGGTGCTCAGAGCAGAACCTCTGATCAAGATCTTAATAAAAAGGCAATGAAGGGAGTTGGGAAGAAGTCAGCGGTGTGAGCCAACAGAATTTAGGTGGCAAACAGCAGCTTTAGGGATGCATATGGCCCCCTCAACCCATTTTTTTGTTTTGAACCCTGACTATCCCTGTCCCCTGGATGTCCTACTATTAATAAAAGAAGGGTAAATTGACTTTTCTTGAACTGTCTTGAAGAAGCAACTTAACCATTAAATAGATCACAGCCCACTCACCATGTTTAATGCTCAAAATTTTTCAGAATTAGAAGTTGACTTCTGGCCACTACCTGTTTTTTGGGGGAGGCATTTTTACCAGTGTGTTACTCCCCGAAGGGACCCAGAGGTAGAAAACTTACCCTAAAACCTGTAGCTGTTGCCTGCCCCTGCAAAAGAACCTCAGAGGTGCTTTACAAGTTAGAGCATCCCTAAAAATTAGTCTAGGGAACCTGGAGAAAACAGGTGTATCATGGAAGGTAAGATAATTTATTGATTGAAAGAGTAATTTGAGGAGCCTATTGCTTATATGCTGGTTGAACTAGATAATGTGCTTTGTACACTTTTAGCAGAAGCCCCCCACAAGTGGAGAAAGTTTTTCTTTTTTGATAGCATATGATCTTTAATGAGGTCATGAGTCATAGCAATGGAAAATAATGTCTTGTGGGTTTGCATACCCCTACGAAAATATCCCTCTGAGACTAGCAAGAGGATGTAGTGCACCTTGCTTTTGAAGTCCATCCATTTCTGAGATTTGTGTTGTGTTTTAGGGTAGAAAATAAGTGTACAGAACCGTGTACATATTTGAAAAATGTCCACTGCTAAAAATGTGTATAATTGTGTAGTGCACACGACCCTCCTTGGATTGGGTGGCCGTGCAAGGTTTGAAGTGTGAGATGCTGGGAGGCAAGAACCAAGCCAGTTCTGATCTTTGAGGATACAGTTTATTAAGTGAAGAAGCAGAAAGAAAAACAAAAGGCACACAAGCATACGTACACTTTGACTCCTTCGGAAAGGCAAAGCAGGCGACAGAGCAGGGTTCTCTTTGTTCCAACAGATTATATAGGCTTTTTGTACACGAGTGGCAAAATAGGCTGCCAATCCATCAATCCACTGTGCCGAAACGGGGGGGGGTGCTATACCACCTCGGACACCAATTACTGAAGCACCCATGGGCCAGGTGTATGATAGGCTTGCAGCAAAATCTCATTACCTGCCCGAAATGGCAGCAGACGGTCTCTAATCAGGCTTTGCTGTCCCCTCACCGTACTGGACGGTGCGGGGAGCGAAGCACCCATTGTTAACATTCCTTGGCTATTCTCACAGGACTGCAGCATACAGGGCAGCCTGACCTAGCTATGCAACAGCATTAGCTAACCCCCCAAATATGTTCGTTAGTGCAAAAGCAAGCTGACCTGAAATGTGTGAGTGTGCAACACAGGGCCTACCCAGAGGGCCTCGGGCCCAACAACTTGAGAAGTGCACATAAACACACTGTAGTCAATGGGGAAAATAGCAATAAAATATACAGATAAAGAAAATGCATATCAAAATAGGGTCACATTTACATGCAGTTTCACAATCAACAGAGAAGTGGGATGAGATGGAGGTACCAAGGTGAGTCTGAGAAGTGCAGCAAGAATGTTTCTGATCTTCCTTGGGCATATTCTGGGTTTGTGGGAAGGTAGTTCAGAGAAACCATTAGAGTCTGAACATATCTATGGATGGGATGATATGAAGGAAGTCAATGGCTACCCATTCATTTCTATTCTGATAAGGGTTATGATCTGAGAGACAGATTCTGGTTCATCTTCCTTGTGCTGATGCAGAAGATGGAGTGGGAATCATGTGGCTAACCAGACGTTGTTGGACCACAATTCCCAGCAACACCCACCATTGACATGCTAGTGTCACTAAGCTAAACTCTCTGCCACTAAAATACTAAGTTGTTGAGTGTGTATTCTTCGCTAACTGCTACTTTGTGCTTATTTTTGTGTTTACCATTGAAAAAGGGGTTACTTTGTATCCAAGCTTAAGTATTACTAATTGCTGCTTCATTATAATTTGAAGGCTGTGTGTCACTATGTTGTATTTCACATTAGGGAAGATTATGGGAAACTGAAAGTAAGGATGTTTTGACAACAGAGCTGTTTGACGATAACCAGAGAGAAATATGCCAAGAGAGCTTCACCCGGGCCAAGGACATATGACAAGGTAGCATTCACAGGCCTGGGAAAGTAAAGAGGAAACAAATACATAAAGGCATGTATGGCTTTGACCGGAATGCTTTGCATGATTAAACATGTATTGATAACCTATATAAGTTGTCTGCTGTATGTAACCTCCAGTTTTGGTAACTTCTGTGGAAGTGTACTGTGTTGCTTCTGATAAACAATACACTTCCCACAAACAATACACTTCTGCCTACCTCAGAGTGAGTTCTGTGGAATGTGAGTTATCCAGTACATGACAGTTAGCTAAGGCTGCTGGTAGCTACAGTCCAACAATATCTGGAAGGCCCCATGATTCCCACCCCTCATCTAGCTTATCAAATAGCTCAGTTATGGATTTCAGTAGAAGAACCTTGTAAGAAGAAGGAAAGCATTTGAGACAAGTTCTCTTGAATATAGCTAGTGGCACCCTCACCCCTTCATTCTACATTCAGAAAGTTAGTGAGTAGAATGTAAACATCTAAATTTTCATGCAGCTGAATACTCCACTAGCACTGATTTATTGATGCATGTAACAGCTCTGTACTGCAAGGTTCACTTTAATTTCCTCTTGCCTTTGTTCTTTTGATTCAGTGCTTTGTAACAGGATCCTACTCTTCAGCTGCTTAAAGGGGCAGAGAGTAGCTAAAGAAGCCATTGTCCATTTGATCCTAAATTAATTCAGAGTAAGTTAAATGAGTTTAGTGCACAGTGAATTCTCGATGCACATCAGCTCTCAGGTCTCATTGTTTTCAGTGAGGCTGAAGCATAATTTGATTTGTGTAGACCTGGACATAGAAAACATTGTATCTAGCAACTGGTCAGTGTTGCCTATGTAATTAAAACTGACCATCAACCATTTTTAGTGAAGAACTATTGTGCATTTCTCATGGTATCTAGCTGGCTCCAAATGTAAATTCCTTGCATAAAATTTGTTCTTTATTATTGGTATTTGTTACCATATCCTACACCAGCCCCCATCCTGCAGGACGCGCCATTGTCGTAAATGAGTATATTTATGGCTGAAAAACATGATCACAGGTATATTTATGGCTGAAAAACATAGTCACAGGCATGCTGACCAGAAAGCATGTTGCCAGGTCAAGCTAACCTGAGACATGGTCAGGTCATAAATTCAGGCAGGAAAATCCGAAGCTAAACGGTTTGTGATAATCCTTTCAGCACCTCAGGCTCTGTGCACACCCCAATACAATGGAAGGCGAAACTGCCCAGGTGAAGCAATCAGGGACCATCTTGTGATCTTGCCTTATGAAAATCTTCCCCTATACCCCCTGTCCCACCAGACATTAAGAGATTGTCATGACTCCCATCAATGTTTTGTCACCCAGAGTTAAGACAATCAGTCAATTCCAGACTCCTTTGCCAATCCTGTGAGAAAGCTGTTATGGCTTTGTTAACGCACCCTTTTCAGGGTATGAAATAGGATATAAAAACTCTAGCATTAGCCCCAGAAAATGTAGTACATTGGATGCAGTACCCAGTTTGCTGCTCTTCTGTGCTACCCTTAGACACTGTCTAAGTCCCTTCGCTTTGACCTTCTTCTTCAGGACTGGTACCAATCCCTATCTCTACTCCAAATCTCTCTCTATCCAACCAACCTTTCATGCTTCATTTTCCAATAGTCTTGTATGGTTTTTGAGAGTGTCTGATTTATTGTGTATTTGTCAATCCAAATAAGACACTTGGTTTAACTTTTTACTAGAGTGTTCTCTACCGTTAGTACTAGTATATGTAGGTGAAAAGATCCTGCTGTTACCCTCCCCTTGCAGGCCTTTTGTGAGCTATCATTCCCCCCAGTTCTAAGGAGAGGCTGGCATTGCGGGTAAACCCTCCATGTCCCCCACCTCTTAGGGTATGATATTTACATTTCCTCCTGCTGCTAACTCCAACGCTCTGTTATATCTTACTTTGCAACAGCGCTCCATCACTCACATTCATTGTTCATTCACTCAGAAAGGCCTGGATCATTAACAAATATGAGGAGATCCAGGTTCAAATCCGTACTTAGCCATGAAGCTTGCTTTATGTCCTTGGATTAGCCACATACCTACACATTCAGTTTATTCTACCTCACTGGGTTGCTGCATGGACAAAATGGAGATGGGAGAAAGCCAGATAGGCCACCTTGATCATGGGTGGCCTATGATCCAAGTGGAGGAGAGCAGCTTATCCTGCCACTGTAACTCCCAGCAGCCCTACCCAGTACAATCAAAGGTAAAGAATGCTAGGAGTCGCAGTTCAGCAATATCTGGAGGACCATATATTTCCCACACGTAGTAAAAATCAACAACTTTTCTAGTAGTTTTTATCTTTACCAGGAACAGGTCTTTCACAAGACTAATGGGCCATGACTATACATTCAAGATGAAGCCAGCTCAAAACACTTTACATTATAAGAGGGAGAGGTCATAATAATACATATTTGTTGCAAAAATCCTCTTCTCCACAAACCACTATACAATGTAGCTAAACTTGAAAGAAACACATAAGCCTGAAGGAATGGCAGATGATATTGCTCCTGTTCATCAAAAACCTTAAGACCCTCTGAGCCCTGGTTCCACTTCTATGCTTACCTCAGTGGTTCTCCACCTTTGGACCACAGATGGGTTGTACATTGATTCCCAGAATTCCTAACCATTGGCTATACTTGCTGAGGCTGCTGGGCGATTTGGATGATCAAAGATTGAGAATCATTGTTGTACCTAAGTGTTCTGCTAAAGTGGAGGCTCCTTAGTTTCCCTGTTTTCTGCTAAAAACTAACAGGAACAGCTTGTGCTCGGGATAGTAGTGACTATCTTTGCCAAAACCAACATACTGACTAAAGTAAATTAATTAACCTTTTCATCAAATCCACTTACAACTCCTGTCTGCTTCACTTGAGATCACCTTCTGGGAATTTTGTACCTGCCACTACTTTATCATCTTCATCTGTAAACTAATAAGGTGTTGGCCTCTTTGCTGTTTTGCTTTCTTATATTTTGTACCTTCCAACCCCACATGCATGCCAGCTTATTATGACAACGATTCTTCTGCAGAGACACAGTGACTTGCTCCATAACTATGTAACATGGCTTGATTTCTTTACTCTGATCTTAAAAACTCATGCGTTCACCTGTATTTTTGTTTATTGTATAGCAGTTGCAACAGAATCTTTTCTTCCCCAGACAAAGAAATGTCTGGGAATTTCATATGTTGGAAGTGAGATTGTGTTATTCACCAAGTAGACAGCCACACTTTGCAAGAGCTTCCAGCTATGGACACCCAGTTCACATGAAGTCTCCTAGCCTCCTTCTAAGCTAGATAACTGATGTAGTCTCTCTATGATTGGTTCAAACGGGAAGTGGCTCCTATGTTGATGGGGAAGGACTTACACCACTTCTCTATCATGCTATGCCAAACCCTGGCAGGTTCCCAATGGATGCTTGAACTGTATCACTCTCTTGGTGCAAGGTTGCCTCTTAAAGTGCACAATCTACCATAGTTCTATTACAAGGATGGCAACGTCAGTCCTGGAGTCATGTGTGGCTTCCTAAATCTGTTTTTGACACTTCTAGACTTCCTGAGCTGCCGTTTTTTGGGGAAGGAGGGAGGGAGGGGTGAATTGCTTTTTTTTGAAGCCCCCAAGAATGGCAATTCACCTTTTAAACAGGTTACAACCTGCCAGTCCTTGTTTATCATTAAACAATTCATTCTTCAAAGCCAGAAGGAGATTCCTAACCATTCAATTTTTTCACTTTTTCTTTTGTATTTTTGGTTTTTATTAGTATGTATCTCCCAGAGGGTACTAGGGACAGAAAACGTCTCTTGGAGTCAATGTAGTGCCTAACTCTTTTACATTTGAACTTGTACTGAGGTCATTATAGCACTGAAAGGAAGTTCAAATGGTAAATTTAAATGAGTTGGAAAGACCCTGTTTCCCAAGATGAGTCTGCTCAAGTTTTAAGATCCTCCCTGGGAGGGCTTTCTCTCAGTCCTACCACCATCACAGGCAGGATTGATGAAGACATGGGAGAGAGAGCTTTCTTGGTGGCTGCTCCTAGACTGTGGAATTTCCTGCCACAGAACCAAGGTTGCCCCCTTCTCTGCCCTCTTTCTGATAGCAAGTGAAGACCTTTCTGTTTATTAGAATAACTGTCTGTTGCAGAAAGGCCATTTTCTCCCTACTCTGTTATAGTGGTATTATTCTACTTTTAACATCTTGTGGAATTCCAGGGTTTGTAGTTTATTGAGGCCAAATTGCCCTCTGGCGGAGAATTCTAAATGCCCTTCCCTCAACTGCAAATCCCAGGATTCCACAGGATGTTGAAAGTGGAAGAATATCACTATAACAGTGTAGGGCAGAAATGGCCAAAGTCTTTTAACTGAGGTGTAGTGTAATTTCATCATTTTAATGTCCTTTTAAAGGTGTTTTAGATTGTTTTAATATGATTGTTTAATTTTTTTGCAATTATCCATGGTTTTAATTTTGTTTTGTTTAAATGCATTTTGAGAACTGTCTTGCACCCTATATTAGCAGAAAGGCAGAATATAAATTAAATAGATAAATGAATGAACAAATGAATTGATCACCCATATTGTTATTATAACTATTACTATTACCAGTAGTATTATCTTTATTTGTTTAATATTGTTTATTATTAACTTTATTTCATCCATTCAACCACTGCAAAAGTTCACCTATCCCAAATCTACCATATGTAACAATAAGAATTATTTATATCCTCCCTTTCTGCCAAGATTGGGACTCACAGTGATGGTTATGGCTGCCAAACAAAACTTCTAGAAAGACCAGTAGTTTCTTGTGGCTTTTAATACAATATGGCTGGTGCCTTCTTGGACATATCTCACTTGAATTCCAACTTCTAACTAGCATTAGTTTGGATTGCAGGTGGTAATTCACTCAAGGGATCATGTGGCAATTAAAGATATGGATGAGCAGCTTTCATGCAAATTAGCATTTCATTAAATTTTGCATAACTGGGAGATAGCTGGACAAGAAAAGCCCTCCCGATTCCATTTTTACTAAACCAAACAACTAAGCCTGTTGAGAAAATCTGCCGTAGTGCTGTTTTGCAGCTCAGACATTCTGTTCTGCAGCTGTGGAAAGACTCTTTTATGGATTATGAATGGTGCAATTTGCTAGCATACACTTCCTTTTCATAACATTTTCAAAGCTGCTTCAAAATCCACAACTCTGTCAAAGCTGTCCATCCCCTCAACTACTTGCAAAAAAGTATTTTACTTGGAGCTTGTGAATAACTAATCCATTTAAAAACACCATCACCAAACTACTATCCTTCCTGGAAAAATTATGTTTTTCACCTCCAAGAAGTGGGAACAAGAAAAGAGTAAGCAGAGCATAAGAAGCCAGAAAAATTAAGAGTAAAAAAATAAGCACACATTGCTCTAGCGTCATTAAACACCAACAGTACTACCATTGCAGAGCTGTTTTAGGACACAGCTGAACAAAGGCATCTACACTTCTGAGCTTCTTGGGTTTTGTGACCTGTCGGGTATATGGACACTAGTGGTACAAAGAATACTCACAAATTTTTTTCAGCCTCAGTGAGAATCATCTTCTCATTCCCTTCCTTTCTCTGTGGTAAGTAGGAGAAACAGCAGTAGCTCCTCCTGCGCTTGGCAACTATCAGGCATGGGGGGTTTTTTTTGGATGGAATTCAAGGACAAGAGAATAGCCCTCTGCACTCAAATACAAAAGGAACTTAGGTGCATGAAAGCTGCCTTAAGACACCAGATCCTGTCTGATCTGTCTGAACAAGATGAAATTGGGAGGGATTGCTAATACGCCAGAGGACAGGATCAAAATGCAAAATGACCTGGATAGATTGGAGAGCTGGGCCAAGGCTAACAAGATGAAATTCAACAGAGAGAAGTGTAAGGTTCTACACTTAGGTAGAAAAAATGGAATACAGAAATATAGGATGGGGGACAAGTGGCTGGATAGCAGTACGTGTGAAAGGGATCTAGGAGTCTTCATAGACCACAAGCTGAACATGAGTCAGCAGTGTGATGCGGCAGCCAAGAAAGCCAATGCAATTCTCGGCTGCATCAATAGGAGTATGGTGTCTAGATCGAGGGAGGTACTGGTACCACTCTACTCTGCTTTGGTTAGACCTCATCTTGAATACCGTGTCCAGTTCTGGGCACCCCAATTCAAGAAGGACATGGTCAAGCTGGAGCAAGTCCAGAGAAGGGCGACCAAAATGGTGAGAGGTCTGGAAGCCATGCCCTATGAGGACAGACTTAGAGAGCTGGGTATGTTTAGTCTGCAGAAGAGAAGGTTAAGAGGGGACATGATAGCCATGTTTAAATATTTGAAGGGATGCCATGTGGAGGAAGGAGAGGGCTTGTTTTCTGCTGCTCCAGAGACCAGGACAAGGAGCAATGGATTCAAGCTGCAGGAAAGGAGATTCCACTTGAACCTCAGGAAGAACTTCCTGACGGTCAGGGCTGTCCGGCAGTGGAATATGCTGCCTCAGAGTGTAGTGGAGTCTCCTTCCTTGGAGGTTTTTAAGCAGAGGCTAGATGGCCATCTGTCGGGAATGCTTTGAGGGTGTTCCTGCATAGCAGGGGGTTAGACTGGATGGCCCGTGTGGTCTCTTCCAACTCTACATTTCTATGATTCTGTGATTCTATGATCTTGGAAGCTGGGCAGAGTCTGCTCTGGTTAGTACTTGGATGGGAGTCTGTCAAGGAATACCAGGTATTGTAGGCTATATTTCAGAGGAAAGCAATGGCAAACCACCTCTGCATATTCCTCCCCTAAGAAAACCCTAGAAAATTAATGGGGTTGCCATAAATTAACAGGTGATTTTTGAAGACATACACAAACTGTGCTTGGTGCATGTGAGTGACAAAGAGAATACCAGCCAATGTGTGTATTTTCCTTTGGTGTCCGACCCTAAAGGTTAACTTTGGGTTTGGGTTAACTAAGGGCCACCTTTACTAAATTTAATAACTATTTAATTTGCATGGGTCTGGAGGAATCAGCAAAAGGGGGAGGGGCAACCTAAGGTGAGTCCAGCTGAGGTCAGATGTTGTCAACTCCCCAGCCTTCCCTTGGGCAAGCTGCCCGAGCCCCTAAAGCAGTTATTTGGGTTGCTCCCCACTGGCTTGAGAGAGAAAGATAAACCCAGGAGGAACTCCAGCCGAAATCCCAGGACCCTGCAAGGAAGAGTCCCCATTCCCAGCCCAGCCTCAAGGGCGGCCTTCTTCACCACCCCCCTGGGTCACAAGACTTTAAAGAGGCTGATTCAAAGTCCTACGCTAAACCCTAAATGGGTACCCAGGGCATCCACCAGAGTTGATACAATTTAAATAGGCCATCGCTCCACGCTGTCATGTGGTGCATCCTGCTGCAGCTGCGCCAGTCTCAGAGCAAGTGACTTCTTCCAGGAAGGGGCATCAAAATCTGTCCCTCCACACAGCAATGTGGCTGTTTGTGCTCAGGTAAGTCTTTCTTTCACAAGACGCTAATGACTTCTAAAAACTTACCCAATTTCCCCATATTTTAGATTACTGTAGTCAACATAAATAATGATGGCTTGAATCCTGTTGGTAGTCCTTATCAGAGCAGACCTATTGAATCAATAGGATTTACCTACATGCTGATTCACCACTCAACAAGTGCTTCAGTGGGTTTATTTGGTTGGAACTAGCCTATGTTTTGTTTCTGGACCCACACAGTTTTCTTTTCCTGTTCTTTTCTATAGCTTTTCTTTCAATCTTTTTGGTGCTTGTCAAGTCCTTTCTTGTCTGTTTTAATTAGCAACAATCAGCTTTCAGTAGCTGAAACAACCAGGTTGTACAAGTTTTATTGCTTTTAAGCCCTACAGTACAATAAACTAATTTAGATTGATCTAAAAAAGGTTGCCAAAATTCTACTTTAATTCTATTTTAAAACTGCCTGATTCATTTTAAATTAATATAATCAGCATCTAACTCGGGGACCTTCATTGTGGCTCACCAGCTGTTTGTGGCCTGAAAAGCCAATGCTAAGGGATTGTGGGAGTTGCATGCACTGCAATACGTCAGGGGGCCACAGTTGTACTAACTAATTAATTCAGATTATTTGGCATTCATACAACAAATTGGGTGGTTATCCCCACATTTATGCCTCTCTTTCAATTACCAAAATTCCCACATTTGTTTGACAACATATGGAATGGAATTCACTACCGCATTTACACTGTTCTGCAGAGCTATATATCTTTAACTGATTTGTATTCATGGTCCCTACAGAGTCATGATTGTAGCACTATTGCCATGATCATAAAAATTCCCAAATCCTGTGTTATTGGCCAGCAACTGCTGTGAGCAACAGAGATCCATTCTCCTATCGACTGGGGCTCAAAATACTGATTCCTCCACCCTCTTGCCAGTGATCTCTGTGTGAGGAGGAATTCCATCAGAATTCTGCTTCTGACTGTCACATGGGTTGGTAGGAGGAGGCTGGAAATGTCCATATGCTGTGCTCTGATTGATAAGAGAACAGACCTGTATTGCTTGCAGAGGCTGCTGCCTGCTAAAGCAGGATTGTGAAGATACTACTGAGTTAAGTGTACTTTATACTTAAGTAAGTAGATGATCTAGGATGAGATGATCTATAAGATAATCGTTACTATACTAAGTAGATGATCTGGGCCACAGTTTCCACCATAGCTAATGATCAGGAATGATGGGAGTTATAGTCCAGCAACATCCAGGGACTTGGGGTTGGGAACACTGCATAATATGTGCTCTTAGGGTTCTTTCAGTGTTGGAAGATCTTATTTTGGGACTGGCATTTGGAGTAAGAAACCACTGGAACCTTTCTTTTCTCTGTTGGTTGTTCTGTGCTATTTTACTTCCATGCAACAATGTTAAACTGCTGACTTTATTCAGATTAGCATCTTCTATAAATCAGAATGGTTTGAGATAAATCAAACCAGGCTGTTAGTCATGCTTTTACTCCCACTGAAATTGATGTCACTTAAGTTGTACCAGTGGTTTTAGGGGCTGTAAAACAACTTTACTGGAATCTGTCTTGATAACTCTAAGTACTACATTGCCTAACTGATATCCTCAATCTTGTATTTACTGTGTTTGAGTTTGCATCCCATATATTTCTGGCTTATCTTTTTTAATGTTTATTTATTCTTTTCATATGTTATCAATAGCAGGCACTGGGATGTAGGGATTTGTTTGTCATTACTGAATTCTAAAAAAAAAATCAACAAATGTTATGTATCTCTGGCTTATCAGTCCAAATACACAGTGCCCTGCATCAACAAAAAGCAACTTTGGATGTTATTAGAAGCAACAACAGTGGCTGTTTAGATCTATGGCAGTGTTCCACACAAACCCAATGTGGGGAAATGCACATTTTTTTCCTGTATCTGAAGCTTGAGTGTCTTCCTTCCCATGTGCCACTTCCTCAGAACAAAATGGAAACATGGGCCATTTCCACACGGGAATATAGCCCGCGCTGGGATGACCTCACCAGGAGGTCGTCTACACCGCGGGGTGTGCTAGGGCGGCTTGAAAAGGTGAGGTTCTACACCTCAAAGTGCCCTCGTGTGGCCGCGGGGGTGGCGCCGCGTGTTTTATAAAGACCACCTTTCAAGTGGTCTTTTAAAAACAAGATCGCGCTAGCCCATTGCAGCGTCCCGTGAAGAACTGCAGGGGTGCGCAAGCGCATCCCTGCAGAGCTGCCCGGGGGTGGGCTTCTGGCTGGCGCGCTGCCCCGATTGGTGGAGCACCGCCAGAAGCCGCCGGACACCATTTTGGGCACCGCCGGACGCCGCCGGATGCCGGTGGCGCGTAGAGCGGCGAACGCGCGCTGCTCCCTGTGGGGACGGAGCCACTCAGATTAAGGTAAGCTCCGTTCCCGCGTGCACTGCCCTGTTTCCCCGCGTTTCACGCCCCCGTGTGGGGAAAAGGCTATGGTTAGCACCTCCTTGTTGGTGCTTCCAGTCATTCATTCATCCTTATGTCTTGATTCTGTGTGAAGTAAATCTATTACCAGTCAGTTATGCTCATATTCTAAAAGCTTCTAAGCTCACAGAAACTTCACAAACATAGCTCTCTCTCTAGCTGCTAAAAAAGCATTTGAATGAGAGGTGTCTGGTTATGTTTTACCATTCCCATTTCTTTGATTCTCTGCAAAAAAAGGGGGGAAGTATCTTCCAGGGACCTTTTTGCTTTCTGGATATCAACCAATTTTATTTTGGAGATTTGTATGATGCTTTTCCCATCCTAAAGTATCCCCAGGGAACTCTCAGAATTACCAAGAACTTTTAATCCCCTATCCTCTCTCTCCAGGACAGTTTAGGTTTCCCAAAATGAAATATTTCTCTCCATAGCTGTCTGTTTGTGTTATAGCAGATGTTGCTAAGATGGCCACTGTCAAGAAACACAGCAATTGCCTCCAGGATCCAAATTCAAAAGAGATTCAAGGGAGGGAAACAGGAATGTTAGCAATAAAAGAGAACGCGTGTAACGTTTAACTAGTGTAATGTTGCTAAATAATTTTAAAAGTTTGACTATAAGTACTAAATAATAATTAAAAAGGGTTCAGTGGATATTGACGAAAGTCAATTTCTGAAATGTTGCCTGAGTCGAGATGCAACATGTGATCAGTGGGAAGGGGAGGAGAAAGAATACAAGGGAGAGGGGAGTGAGGGAAACCCAGGATATTTCAAGAAAGAGTTTGAGCAAATGGAAGCAGGAGGAAACACCGGAGATACAAGACTGGTTAATTAAAATATATGATTTAATTGAAATGGACAAACTAACAACAATATTGTCCAAAAATACTATGAAACAATTCAAAGAAGATTGGGAGCCAATCTTATCTGTATTTGAAGATAACTGGGGAAAAATAGCTAAAAAAGGGATAGAAGAATAAAGGTGAATAAACAAAATAAATTAAAAGAAAGAGGCAAAAGGTGAACTTGTACACAATTAGGAGTTTTTCTCCCCAAAAGAAGCAAAGTGTGGAAAGGAAAAATAAAAGGTAGATAATTTAGATAAGAACAACCATGGACGAACGAAAATATAAAGGGGTAATACAAAAAAGGAAGTAGGAGATTCTGAGAGAAAGTAATGGGGGATAAAATAGTATCGATATAATACCGATGAAATAAAAAGAAAGTAGAGATTTATGGAAGGAAATATTTTGTATAATTTATTGTTGGACAGTACTAACTAGGAGTAACCAATATGAACACAAAAAGAGAATAAGGGAAGAACATTACAGGAAGAAATAACTGTGTAACTGTGTAACTGTGTAACCGGGTAATGGAATGTGGTTTTATGAAAAAATTAGGAAAAAACATGAGTGGCAAATATTTATAGATGGAAAAGTAGTTAGATATGGATGACAAATATAGGAAATTTGATTTTGATTAATGGTTTCTTTAAAGTTAAGCTACATATATGTTTGTGTTTTTAATTTGGGCATAATGTTTGAACATGTAAAGAAAAAAACATGGTTATATTGTTATATCGGTTAATAAAAAGATTTGGAAATCAAGAAAGAGTTTGGATGCAAAACCATGAAAATGCAGATAAAATCAAAACAAAATGAACTAGAAAGTCTGGATGCTTCCAAGGACCTTCTTGCTTTCTGGATAAGCCCTTTGTTGTACAATTAACTTTGCATGGCACCAGTACACCACATTTAAGTATGACCTAAATCCTGTTGTTTCATCTCCAGGAAAGCAGACCCATTGAATCAACTGTTAAGTAGTGAATCAACACATAAGTAAGTCCCATTGATGTAAATGGTCTACTCTATTTGGAACTATTTGATCCAGGGCTATCTTAGATCTTGGAAAGCAAAAAGTATATCTCTCATGATAAATTGGTAGCAGGTTTTAATATTTTATTTTCACGTTACTCTTTGACAGTATACGCTTACTGTCTGAAATAATTAAACAAGATTATCACCAAATTTTCCTCAGGAATGATGTATCCTCTTCAGGTTAATTTTCTCTTTCTGGTCAGTCTCATAATTCTTGTAAGACAAAATAAGCAGCCTAGACCTGGAAGAAAACTGTTGAGGAAAGTTCTGAATGGCAAGGTACCACTTAACGTGGATGCTACCAAGACCTTGGAAAGATCTCTTGGGATCCCAGGAGGATTTGCTGCTTTCTTCAGGCTAGGCTTTTCATGTTCTCTGGAATGGGGCTTACAAACAACTTTCAAAGACACACTCATCCAAGTGCACATTTCATTTGTATTATCTCAAGGTTTCCTTCAAAAATGTTTCCAAATGGAAGAAGAAGTGACCAAAGGCATTCACAAAGCCTGCCCCATGCTGAGGGAGGCTGAAATCTTCATTGTCCCTTGCCAGCCAGTAATTCTCTCATCTCTTATCAACTTGAGGAGTAGAAACTGCCAGTCCTATCTCCAAAAACCAAGCAGCGAAATGTTTTGAAGTGCCAGCCACTCTATTCAAAACACCCTATGTTTTGAAGTGCCAGCTACCCAGTGAGAGACAAGAATAAGACTACAGCACTGTTTCACCCATTTATATTTTTCTTATGGTCTCCAAAAAGGATCCTTTCAAAGCAGATGGGAACAGACATATCATGAAAAGTACGCTACATATGGTGGGGTCACTGTAGTTAGCTGTCTGCATGATCATATTTTTTCAGCAAATCTGGCAAAATCTTGGCAAGTATCATACTTGTTTCTCACATGTAATAGTCTCTCTCTTTTGCATTGGAAAAGTGTTGTATGAATAACTGCCTATTTGAAAACATTATTGTAAATTTTTAGGAGACCCAGTCCTAAGGTTTTCTTGGCATGATTTCTTCAGAAAAGGTTTGTCATTGCCTTCCTCTAAGGCTAGGAGAGCGAGCTTTGCCCAGGGTCACCCAGTAACTTTTCATGGCCGAGTGGGGATTTGAACTCTTAGCCATTTCCGCACTAGAATGTTATAGTGTTATTATTCCACTTTCAACATCCTATAGAACCCTGGGGTTTGCAGTTTCGGGAGGGGCTGGCTGGCCCCTCCCCAAACTGCAAACCCCAGGATTCTATAGGATGTTGAAAGTGGAATAATAGCATTATAACAGTTTAGTGCAGAAATGGCCCTTGTCTCCCAAAGTGCTATTCCAATACTCAGACCACTATACTATGGTGGCTGTGTTGTAGCTGTATGACTATATTGTTACATGCTGGAGAATAATTGAATTGAATAATTGTTCAGCCTTTAAAGCAGTGGTTCTCAACCTGTGGGTCCCCAGATGTTTGTGGACTTCAGCTCCCAAAAGCCCTGAGCATTGACCATAGTGGCTGGGGCTTCTGGGAGCTGAAGTCCACGAACATCTGGGGACCCACAGGTTGAGAACCACTGCTCTAAAGGATAGAATTTACACTAGTATCACTTATGGCATGGGAGATAAATGACGTAAGAACTAACACAGGCACTTAGCTGTGTGAGTGTGTGTGTTCCTGAGTGTGCAACAATGGAACACCAGCCTCAGCTTTAATGACAGTCTGGGATAAATGCCAGACACTCTGCAATGCAAAGAAGATAAGAAACACCGCCATGATTATACTGAAGGATGATAATCACCAGCCTGACCTGGAATGAATTTCTTCATAGGTGCATTAGTTGAGGCAAGTAGGATAGTTGCAACCTCTACTGGATTCTTTTCTCTTCTTCCTTTTTAGTTCAATAAATCATTCTTTCAAGTATTCTCAGTTTCAAAAGTGACAGAAATTTTAAAAATTGGGATTAGCCACCAAAGGTCTAGTTGATCCTAGTTTAACATGGTCTGGTTTTACATGGTAAATAATGCAGCGAAGCTACCATGGGTAAAGTGTCTTTGTGCCTTCACTGGTTTCCTATTCTTCAGACATGAAGCCATGTGTGAACACTGCATCTCATTATCTTTTGCAAATCTTGGAAGTATAGATGAACTAGGGCAGGGATGGAGTACACGGGTCCCTCCAAACTATGCTGCATTCTCCATGCATGGAGGATTTCCACAGGATTCTGAATTCTGTTTTTCCAGCATTCAGAATCACGTGGAGAGCCTCTATGAGCCTGAGGTTCTCCATCTGCATGTGATAAGAATGACAGAAAAGGGTGTGAGGCCACAGCACTGTCTCCCCCCGTTGTCTTTACTTAAACACATTAGAATGGCAGCACAGCTGAAGATGCACGACTGCTTGTGAGGCCCTCCACCGCGGTGGGGAAGGAGCCTGTCAGTCAACCACCAGGGTTGTCCAGCCAGCTGGAGGCTGATACATGTGGGAACCAAAACAAAACAAATTCAACTGAGCTGGTGATCTGTGGATGATGGCTGGGGGGAGAACTGCCATGACAAATGATGGGGTGACGAGACTGGGGAAGGAGAAAGGGAACCATCCGTAGCCACCCTAGGCCTGACCACCCTCCAAGGTAGACCCCAGAGCAAACCATTTGATGTCTTTGCATGGTAGATTTAAAAGAGACCATGGCCTTTTCCGCACTTTGTTTTTGCACCAGGGCAGAGCGTCCTCCAGCGAGGATGTTTGCACTTGGGGGCGGACTGGGTCCAGACTACTTTCTGTAGTTCCAAACTTCAGCCTGCTCTGGAACGACCAGAAGTGGTCGCTCGCCGTGCTACTGAAAGACCACTTAAAACAGGTCTTTCAACAGCGTGGCGCGCCCCACTCCGTGGCTGCACTCCGGTGTAGATTTGCAGGCTTGCACCAGCGTGAGCCTGCAGATCTTCCGGGGGGCGGGCTTTAGGCTGGCGAGCTTCACCGGTTGGTGAAGAGCCTCTACCAACTGGAAGCTGCCATTTTTGTCCCCGGAGCAGTGAGTAGCGCGGCCACGCACTGCTCCGGATCAGCCTGGATCCTCCAAGGGAGCATACCAGTCCGGTAAGTAACAGAACAGGGCGTTTTCTTTGCCAAATGCGAAAAAGCCCCATGTGTGGGACAGGTAAGGAGTAAATAGGCCTTTGCAGCTACCTGCGCCAGCTGCCCATTGGTGACCTTATCTGGGGAGAGCATCAAACTCCTCCCCTCCATGGAGCTGTGCAAGGTCTGGGAGGCATTATCAGAAGAAGCTCCCTCTGTCTGATATTTGGGGAAGATGTCATCTCCCCACACCATCGCATCCCATTCAAAGGGGTACCATAACTATCTTCATATCATTCTGGAAGGCTGGAAAGGCTGCCTTGGGAAGAGGAGGTAAAATTTAACAAGCCAGTTGCAAACAGTTAAGTCTAGATCCCACTGATTATATTCAGTTTTCATTATTGGGTATTTAATATTGAAGATATATGATCCTCATTGAATTGTATGTGATTTAAAGCCAGGAACTTCTGTATGGTGTTTGAGATTCTGTCAAACACAAGGTCAGTTTCCACTGAAAACAACGTTAACCTATGTCCAGGATTGCATCAAGATAGACAAGATTTTACAGTCTGCTGAGAAGAGATTATTCTAGTTTCCTGCAAAATCAGCTATTTTACAACTTGATCAGTTAAGAGTGTTAGGAAAATATGCTTTGCTCAACTTCTGAAGTATGGTTTAATTGAGAAGTAGGTCAGCTAATGCAAGATGTGTGAACTGCTTGCTCAGGAAGGTGCTGACTCATGAAGAATATTTGCTAATCATTTTTCTTTGAGATGATTATTGCTTTCTAAAGTTTTTAATTTTAATCTGTTATTTTGTTAAACTGTAGCATAAACATGTCTTCAAGAAATGGCAGGTCTTTGCTTCATTTTCATTTACTCAAGATAATATCTCGTAAATAAGGCTGACCAGACATTGTTATACCATCTAGGAATACAGCTTTATAATATAGTTGCAGCAGTCTAATGCTACTTTAACTGTTATGGAACTGTAGTTGGGTGAGAGATTTAGAATTTAGAATTCTCTGCTAGAGAGCTCCAATCTGCTTCCCTGAAATGAAGAAGAGAATATTAATGCTAAGTACTTCAAGCATCGCTGCAAATCCCAGGGTTCCAGATGATGGGAAGTGATGAAACAGGAGAACTTTCAGAGCATCCTTATGGGCTGCAGGAGGAAAGGAGAAATCAGCAAAGGCTCTCATCAGGTGTCCTCCATTGGATCCCAGTTCCTTCCATGAAGAGAAGGAGCACTTCTGTTAACTGAACGCCTGCTCTGGATACAATCATAAGCCTCCTTGTCCAGCTGTACGTTTTCTACAAGAAAGGAATCAGAGGTGTGTGAAGCCTATTACTTAGCTTTGGATTGTTTCCCAATATTGATCATCAGGAGAGGGAAACCTATGCTTGAGCAATATCACTTCAGATCACGTCCTCCTTCATACAAAATTGGTCCCTACTAGAAAGCTAGGCTGGAACCCCATTGACATCTTGTATTCTATTGGGATCCCTCCCCCATTTTTTTTTTAAATAGAGGAACACCTGCTTTCAGAAGTGGCACAACTCAGACAAGCATGTATGACTTCAGCTGCTGTTTGAGAGAACTAGGGCTTAGAGTAACAAAGGCTGAGAGAATTAGGTTTTGTAGAGAACTATGCCTTAGAATAAAAATAGTTGTGCCTTTCAAATGTTATTGATGCCATGGCACTCCTCATAACAGTGTATGTAGTTCTCTTTCAAACTGCCAGTTCCTGTTTTCCTTGCCTCGTTAGCCTGATGCAAAACTGACATCTCGGTAGATGTATCCAAATGGCAGACAAACACACTAGGCTGCTGGACTAACACTGCCCAACTGAGAGGACCAATTAATAATTGCATCTGCCTTAACATTTTCTACAAGTCAGTTGGGCATAGAGCTCTAGCTCTCCAGTCTTCACATTCTACGTCCAGTGGAGGATGTTTCTTTTTAATGGGATACAGTACATTAAATCCTTCAATTTCATTTCTTGACTAAAGCGTCTCATTTGCTCCTTTCCCCCACATCTCTAGTACTTTCTGTGTGAAAAATGATTTAATGAGGACCACTGAGAATACTGGCTTAGGTCATGGGAGAGCGGTCCAGTTATGAAGTTCATTGGGTGGCTTTTGGACGATAACGATCTCTTACCTTATTTATTTATTTATTTGTCCATTCATTCATATGTACATACATACCTACAAAAATACGTAAAACAGTTTTGCCATCAAAGCAGCTTACACAATATGAGAACAGGCTTATGCATAACAATAATCCAATCATTAAAGCACAATTGCTGCAGAGAAAAAGAAAGCATCAACAGAAAGAGCAATCAATAAACTGAATAATGAAGTAAAAGAATATAAGGCTTTTAAAAAGGAAAACACCTTCAACTGCCCATTAGAACACAAACAGAGAGGAAGATAAACTCATCTGTTAGGGCAGAGATTCCAGGGCTTGGGAAATTTGCTACTGTGAACTGTAATTTCCATGGGACATGTTGGTTGTTTTAGTCTGAAAAATAACTTTTCCATACTCTAGAGAATTTCCACATATGGGTGCTATCAAAGGGAAAGCATTATAATATATGATCATCAACTGATCCTCATTGGGCATTGGCACATACAAAAGGGAACAACATCTGACCTTAAGAGTCACATGGGAGACACTTTAAGTATTTTGGCACTGAGTGCTTTAACATTAATTACAATCCTTCAAAAAGATTCTTCAGGAGCAGAAAAATTGTGAAGAAAATTGTATACTTTCAGTGCTGCGAAAGTTGGTACTCCTTAACTGGAACTTTTGTAGAAAAAGCGTGTTTCATCAACTCCTAGTGAACTTGGAAATCTAATATTAATGTTGGATGGTGGGAATTTTAGTGCATGAAGTTGGTACAGGTTAATCCTTCATTGTAATGTTAGAAATCTTCAGTTTGGCAGAGAAGATATCACATAATACTGGCAATGTTTCCCCTCATGTGGCACATTTTGTTCTTGGCTTTGCTTGATTGTAGCCCAAAGGCTGAGAGGCAATTTGTAGTCCCATAGTTTTGGAAAGTGTCAAGTTGGAGTGGGGAGTAAAAACTTGTGAAGTTTTTTCCACCAGTCTGATGAGCTGCTTCTCTTCTTCCCCTTCCCAACTACCTTCAAACACCCTGAATTGTTTAAGAGAGAATGGAAAAAAAATCCTGAAAAAGCTTTCCTCAAGTGCCTCTAAAATGCCCTTTAAAATAATTAGAATACACTAACCATAACAAAATGGTAATTACATCAAAGGAGGTAATGTTATTCCCATTTATTACTTTGCTTTTGAAATATAACTCCAGCATCCCTTCTTTACCAGCAGTAAAAGTCAGTTGTTGGATAGAACAGTCACCCTTCTGCATCCATAGGTTCTGCATCCATGGATTCAACCAATCACGGCTTGAAAATATTTTTTAAAAAAATCCTAAAAATCCTTGATTTTGCTGCATGGCAAGCACTATGCTGATAAGTAGGCTACCTACTGTAGCCTTCCAACCATTTCACAGATCCTCAGCATTTCACTGACACTTATTTGTGTTCTTTGCCTCTTATATAAGGAATACTATGTTACTATTCCCTTGTATATAATGCGACTTGAGCACCCATGGATTTTGGCATCCATGGGAGGTCCTGGAACCAAACTCTAGCAGATACTGAGGACCCCCTTATGTTGTGGCAAAGACTTCTCTCTTAAGGCATATTTTGTGTTGGCTTCTTTGAAAAAATATATCTGATGTGGTAATGGTTTGACAAAACTTGAGATAGCCATCTGAGTGGATGAGTGCTTGGAGGAGGCTGCCATCCTCTTGAGCTGACTGTTGCAGTGTTAGTGTGTTAATCTGGGCTGGCTGGAGTATCTTGTCTAGCTGCCTTCTTGTAATGTATTGAGAGAGGTAACCAGCACAGGCCATTCGCTCCAACAGATGCTGTGCATTGCATATGTGACGCACATGGACAGCACCACTTCTACATAGCAGCATTGAATCATAGAATCATAGAGTTGGAAGAGACCATGGGGCCATCCAGTCTAACCCCCTGCCAGTCCAGAGCACACATCAGAGCACTCCCAGCAGATGGTCATTCAGCCTCTGTTTAAAAGCCTCCAAAGAAGGAGAATCCACCACACTTGGAGGCAGCATATTACATTGCCAAACAGCTCTGACCTTCAGAAAGTTCTCCCTGAGGTTCATGTGGAATCTGAGAGAGCACTGAACAGCCTAGAGGTGGAGTAGTGAGCAAGTGTTCATGAGGTATTGGAGGACAGAGATGTATGGCTTGCCCTGCATTCCCATATTGTCTTCAGGTAGAGAAAAGTATCCTGCCCCGTCATCAGTGATGAAGTAAGATTCAGTTCCTAAACTGGTTAGCTTCTGTATATGGAATGGGGAGGAGAGAGAGGTACCATTGTGTAGAAAAATATCTTGGTGCTTTTAGCCCTGTTGCTTTTAAATATGTGGAATTTGTGGCTGACTTGCAGTATACTACCAAGGTGGAGGAAAAATAAATAACAGATTCATTTATTCTGTTCATTTTTCTTTGTATCTTGATTTTTTTTCTGCATAGAGATGGTTATGTGAGCAGCAAAATTGCAACTCTTTCTCCTTCAGTATATTCCTGGGGTTATACACTGGAGAAAAGAAAAAAATTGCTCATGAGAATACTTCAGATAGTACTTAGAATGTAAAACTGGACAGAGATCTTGAGGATCTCTTAAAAGAAATCACAAAAGATAATACTGTATGTAGGCTTGCCCCAAGAGGCAAGATACATGGCATAGTTAAGATTTTTTTCTTTGTCCAAAACAGGAATTTTTCTCACTCATCCTTTATTGAAATTGAAGAAAGGAGGGAAAAGGCACCTTGCTTGACAATATTTGGAGAGAATTGCTGCCATTGCTGCTGTGATTCACATAGCTTCCTATCTTTGTTGCTTATTTCTCTTTACTAACTTGATAGGAGGTTCATTTAAGGTTGGTAAAATCAGTAGACATCCTGATAGCATTCTTAATACTTGAATCACATGAAATGGGGGGGGGGAATCTTATCTTTTACTTGCCCTAGTAGTGGGTAGCTATTACTTGCCATCCATTGACTTTGCTATTAAGTACTGCTATATCTACAGACAGGAAAAACCTTTCTGTAATAAATTAATGTGTGGGAAACTTGTGTGTCCTCATGTGCCCATTCATATCAGGCAACTGTTCCAATATATTTGGCAGGAGAAAACTCAAGTGATAGCAGCTGGCAAATATGGCAACTGTGATCAATCTGCAGTTTGTTATGTAGGAGATTTTTTGCACTAAAGAAGAAAGGTAATGCAGGCTTAATCTGCATTTTCTTCAGTGTCACCAAAAATGTGGTGAGTTCATATGGATTTTTTAAATTATTGGCATACTACAGAATGAGGGAGATCGATATGGATTTTTCATGATTTACATGCAGTAAACATCCCCAGAAATTTGCTGGACTTGTGACACATGTACAGTTCCTTAAGAATATGTGCCTGTCTCTTTTCATTTGTTACAATTTTAACCATCTATTTATATCAGTTCAGGAACTGAGTTTTACTTTAACATTGATGGCAGCACAGTATCTCTCTCTGCACCTGAGGACAGCAATCACATATTTATATGTGCACACCCTAAAAATGTGACATGTGAGGTGACCTGACAAAATATAGTGTTGAACAATAAAATTCCTGAGGGGAATGTATTTTTAATCTACTGCCAATAGATGTCACCAGCAGCTTTACAAACCAGCAGGATGTGCTGAAAGACAGAAGAATATAATCTGGTCACCTCTCTCTGTACTCAGCATCCAAATATTTGACCCAAAAGATTTTGAAGCCAAACTGGTGTAAATGTTTCTAGTTTATTCAATAGCCCCAGGTTCTCAATTTTTCTTAAACAAATCAGTGCAAAAATTAAGGGAATTAAAAGCAAGCAGCTGTAATGCTAAGCTTGCTTTCATTTCTCTCAGTTTGGGTAGCCATTTCAGTTTGGACATCACACCAACTTCATATTCAAATGATTGTGGTGTTTTGAGAATTCTTTATATTTGGTTTTCTTTAGGCGTGAAAAAGATGCTTCTGGCCTGCACAAAGATGCAATTAACACCCCTCAGCTCATCTTATGCTACATCTGTCAAAGTCTTAAGATGCATTGAAAACCCTTGTTTTCTAAATGAAAAAAAAATAAGGTTATGGATTTTGTTTGTGATTATTATTTGCTTTTTTGAGTGAGTCATAGCAGTGGAGAAAGTCATCTGTGTCAGGAAAAGGAAAAAAGAAAAGGAAAAATAAGAGAGAGAGAGAGAGAGAGAGAAAATAGATGCCCCTACTGCAACTCCTGCCCTGTTTGGGAGCCAGGCAGGTTCCTTTTCTAATGGAAATGGCTTTTGCTGCTGTCCCATGCCCCCAGTTATCTGACTGCTCAGTACTATATTAGTTCTGCTGCTGTGCCACAGCCAGTGCTTACTCCTCTTTCTCCACTGCTGCTACCATTGCCACTGTACTTTCATCAATGTATGGGATCAAGATCTAAGGTTATAATCCTATACTCATATAGCTAGCAAAGCAAAAAGTAGAGATACATATGATTACATTGCAAAATTCCTGCTTTTTTGGAAGTTGCCCCTGCCTGGATGGAAAATCAAAACTGTATCGTAAAGAGAGTATTAGGCCATACCTTCCAACATTATCTAGATGCAAACTGGGATGCATGTGGCCAGGGAATATTAGAATGGGGTCAAGATGCCAAAATTTATTAATGAGGAAGAACACGCAAGCTAGAGGAGGCTGCAGCAGTTTGCTTTTGTCTGAGCCTACCAGGAAGGGCAAGATTTCACCCTCTCCTTTCCCTCCCTGAGTTACTTTTGCATTTTGAACTCAGTTTGTAGCAACTGAAGTAAGCTGAGGACAAAAGGGAAAAGTAGGAAGAGTGGCGAGAAAATGGAACATTATAAAAGAAGCTGAAAAACTGGGATGGCAGACGATTAATCAGGACTGTTCCAGATATGTAACGGGGGATATTTAATGATTGATTGATGGTTAATAAAAAAAAAATCAGGACTGTTCCTGTAAAATTGGGACAGTTGGAGGGTGTTCTAGACTCCTTTTTCTTATAGAAAAAGGAATCTCATTATGTGATCACAGAATTCTCCATTGGACAGAAGTTGGATTCAGATAGTTACTAGTAGCAAGCACATTAATTCTCCTGCTTTGCAACAACATTAGTGATGTGGAGAACAGCTGCCACTTATAAACTTCCATACATATGATGATAATATGAGTGATGTGATAATTTCAGCATGCATTCACATGCACTGCAAATCTGGGGAAACTGGATATCTTAGCAATCCTAAGCCTACCTATTGCCCAAATTCACCTAGGGACATATGGTCATATAAGTCATGCTTTGCACATGGGGCCAAAAATTCATCTTTGCACATCACATGTATTTGGGCGGACAGCATATTTTTCTGTGCCTTGTCTTTGCAAGTTGTGTGTTGTGCATTACATGTTGTGCATCCTATACTTTGCATTATGGATGTTGCTCATATATTGTGTTTGCACAATGGCACTCAGTCATTGATATGTGTTCAAAATTGCTGTTTCTTCATGCGGATTGTGGTGAATGTCTGCACATGAGCAACACCCCCTGCATTACATTAAGGGGGTGTTGGATTGAGGCTGCTGAGTCCCATTGAATTCAATGAAACTTCCTTTCAAGTAAGCACTATCTAGTGGGAAACTATCCAGCTCTTTAGTTTCTCCAGTAGAGTAGATTTAAAATCCCCTGTATATTAGAAACTTCTATGGAATTCTTGAAGCTGTGCACTTTATGTGAATGTGGTTTGAAGCTTTTATTCTAGGTACAGTTGCTGGATCAAAATCCAATAGAAAGAATGACACAGTTGCACTTTGAGGTCTAATTAAACTTAGTGCTGCAGATAAGAGTACTCTGAAAGGCTGGGGAGCTGTTATATTCTATAGAGAATCATGTTCTGAACAAAGAGATGATCCTTTGAAAAACAAGACATGTCTCTTAAAATAAGGGAGCTCTCACTACTCTGAATGTGGACCGACATCATCTCTAGGGAGGGATATTCTTGTTTTATCATCTTCAGTCACATCCTTTAGTCACTGGAAACAATGCACCACAAATGTGTCCTGGTCATTGGATTCTATGAGCTGCAGCAGGATTTTGATGGCTACATCAACGTGGCTGGCTGCAACTCAAATAGGCACCGTTAAACCTTTTCTGGCTACCAGGAGACAGCTATATCACTGAATCTTGGCACATGAGATATTTGGTAGTAAATGTTCTGTTAGATTTTAGAAACTAGGCAGCATAGCAGAATGGTCTTGACCAAGTTGCTGAGCAAAGAATGATGCTGGTTCAAGTTACTCACACACTATTGTAGCTATACCTATTTAAGGATGTTATGTTTTTGTTGAGTTTCCTAGAATTCCACTTGCATTTTCTTCCCTTGCTTGTTTCATTTCAGGTTGTAAGACTCTTTGTTTTCTTCCTATGCTGAAATCCACACATTTTAAAAGCATGTTTTCCTAATTTACATATTTATTTGTACAACTTGCCTAATTTATGCAAATTTACACCATTGAATAAAGCATAAAACTAAAGCATAGTTTGTTTTCACTTATTTGCATTTTAGCTGCCTGCATTTCAAAGCACTTGTATCATGCACTTTATTTCTGGAGAGACTCTGTAAGCCTTGCAAAAATGGGAATGTTCAAGGAGAGGTGCATATTTTCTCACAAATCTTAGAACTTGTGAAATAATTACTTATGTCATGATTCTTGAATCCAAAGAAATTTCTTTGCATCCTTATATGTATCTGTAGGATTACAGTGTCTTTTGTCGAGGGATTGAATTGTCTCATCAGCCTAAGCATGGCTTGGATTCTATTGTAAGGTACAATTCTGTGGCTAAGATCTTGGACTGGGAGATGTATTGCATATACATAACTATGATATGTCTCCCCCCAGTTTCCCCAAGAGCCAGCATGAGCTTTGAGAAGAGTGTTGGACTGTGAGCCAGGAGACCAAGGTCCAATTCTCTGCTTGGTCATGGAAGTCCACTGGGTAACCTTGGGCGCATCACACACTCTCAGCCTCTGAAAAACCAGTGATAGATTCACCTTAGGGTCGCCATAAGTCATAAACAACTTGAAGGCACACAACAACAACCAATCTCTCCAAGCCCACAGTCCCTTTTAACACAGCCATTTGCCCTGGTGGCACAGTGGTTAAATGCTAGTACTGCAGCCACAATGTTGTGAGTTTGTTCCTGCAGGGCTCCAGATTGACTTAGCCTTCCATCCTTCCATAGAGTGATAAAATGAGTACCCAACTTGGGAGCAATTAGCTAAACACGTTGTAAACTGCTTAGGGAGTGCTTAGCACCGATAAGTGGTAGAGAGATGTAACTGCTATTGCTATTTGCTAGCCTGTGGAGTTCAAGGGGAGTGACAGAGAAGCATCTGGCTGTTGTCCTATAGCTGGATACTCATCAGTGACATCAAATCCAAGAAACTCTGAAAGACCTCTGTTAGGTTCCATAAGATGTCTGTAATTGTGTGACCAGTAAAGAAAAATATCTGCCTCTACCATTCTCTACTGGCCAGTTAATATCATGTTGAGTGGGGGCTGTGGCAAAGAAAAGGTGGGGTTTGGTGGGGATTTTGTTGTTACACACTTGATACAGGATTCCTACCCTATAACGAACAAAATGTTACAATGGTCTAAGTTGGACTTGTGCCATAGTAATTCACTAACAGGATACCAGTCTGTATTTCTTTAATGAAGTCCTGAGAGCAAATCAATGTTTCCAGTCTATGGCCCAGTGGATGTGGGCAAACAGATTAAAAATTAATCCAGACAAATGAAAATGACACTTCAGGCATTATGATTTGTTAATTTGCCAGGAATAGATAGGATAACACTTACAGTATCCATGTCTGACCTGACCCACAGCCTGGGAGTTTTCCTGGGTGCACCTCTCTTCCCTTGTAAAAGTGAAGTTGAAGTGCTGGTAGCCAGAGGACATTTTACTTGCTGTATTATCATGTATGAGAGCCAACAGTGCATTGAGGGTTGGACTAGGACTTTGGGAGATCAAGGTTTGAATGCTTGCTTGGCCATGGAAACCACACTCTTTCAGCCTTAGAGAAAGGTGATTACACCCTCCCCAAAGAAATCTTGACAAGAAAATCCCATTATAGGTTCACCTTAGGGTTGCCATAAGTTGGAAATGACTTGAAGGTCCACAAAATAACTGACCATGTAGATATTGTCCCTTCCTGATTTTCTAAACATAAAACTTTCTAACATAAAACTTTGCAGTAGTCAGTGCTGAATGTATTCTATGTGGAACTGTCCTTAAAGACAGGCAATAGTTGCAGCTGGTATAAATTACCATCTCTTACTTCTCATGGAAGCAGGGGAGATAAGAATATCTGGTCAACTAAATAACAGAACTCTCTGCCTGATTGCTTCCAGAACTAATTCATGACCATATTGGTTGCTGGTTGATCCATTTCCATTAGTGTAGAACACTTTTTTCCCCCCTGTGTGCATTTCTTTAATGAAGCTTCCAGATGATGTACACAGTTGACTGGGAAGCTCTACACAAGCCTCATAGGAATGCAGAGGAACTATACAACAGCATGGTGGTTTCATGAGCGAGCCTAATAATAGGTCATGTCATAGAAATGGAAAGAAAAAAGGAAAGAAAGATGTGATGTTAAATAAGTACATATATACCTACATACATGATAAAAATAGAAAAGCAGGGGACAAATGGATGTACCTAAGGTGTGGTGGGAGTGTTCCAGAATTAGAATCTTCATACAGAAAAGACAGCATTCCTGGTTGGTACCCGTGTATACACCAGTGTTTTACTCTAGTGCATCCAGAATTTATTTATCTTATTTAATATCCCATTTTTCTCTCACTATAGGTCCTGAGGGGCTTACAATACAAGGCCATTTCTGCATGACATCACTGTTCCATGATGGGGATGCATTGCTGCTGGTCCATGAGTCATACTTTCACACAACATTGTTGTGGTCCCGCTGCCAACACATCCCCTCCCATTGCAGTCATGGGATATTCCATTACCGGAAAAAATCTGGTAATGGCCCATGATCGCATGATGCTCCCATTGCCAGTGGCCATGCAGAAGGAGTGGAAGCATGATCTTCAGTGGTTCTCAACCTGTGGGTCCCCAGATGTTTTTGGACTTCAGCTCCCAGAAGCCCTGAGCATTGATCATAGTGGCTGGGGCTTCTGGGAGCTGAAGTCCACAAACATCTGGGGACCCACAGGTTGAGAACCACTGATCTAGGTGCTTTCTTCCCTAGCACAGCATGGGAAAGAGGCCGGCTTCACTGCGGAAGGAAGGGGCATGTCACTCATGCTCCCATTTGCAGGCAGCCAGGCAGGTGCAGAGGGGAGTGTTGGGGATACACTTCCATCCTGTAAAAGGTGCTGCCAAGATGACACCGGGACAATCATGGAAAGGGGTAAGGTTTGGAAATGGCCTAAGTTAAAACAGAATATAATTGAATCAAGGCATAATACAATGATATAAAATTAAACAAGCAATTATATTACATGATGAAGCAGCCACTCCTCCATGTTCTCCCCAAATGTGGCTATGGTGGTAGTGAGGCTGAGAGAGAGCTCCCTCCCCTAGATCTTAAAACATATGGAGGCTCACATTGCTAGATACAATCTTCCACACAGTCTTCAGGGAAAACTTGTCAACCCAGGAAAGAGGAAAAAAATAATAATCTGAAGAGCAGACCATTGTGGGAGCTTATATTCTGAAAGAGACACTAGTTTACTTTTCTTCACTTTGCCGTCCACCAGAAGTTTTGGATTATAACTCCCATCACCCATTACCACTGATTGAAAACTAAAGTCCAAAATATCTAGAGGGCACCAGGTTAGAGCAGGTTGACATGATTACCAGTGTGTGGTGTTTTAACGTAGCCAAGCTTTCCCTAGGAGTAAATCCTACTGGACTGTGTGAGATTTAGTTCTATGTAGATATTTATTTATTTAATTTTATGCTTCACCTTTCTCCGTGTATGCAGCCCAAGGAGGATCACAATGTAACTTAGAAAAAGCTTGGATAATACAAATACAATGGGAATGCTTTTAAAACAATGGACAATACAAAAATTATGTAGTCTGATAGGCAGAAATATGAGAAATGTTGCTTATTTAAATTTATTAACAGGTTTTGCAGCATTTTTGCAATTGGTCAAGCATGCCAACAGCTCCCATTTTTTTAAAAAAAGCACACACACACACACACACACACACACACACACACACACAAAACGTACAAACGCACAGGTTGATTGAGCAAGACAGAAAGCAAAAGCCTGCTGAAAGGTCAACTGCATCAGATTCTTCCATCAGCAGCCATTCCAGTAGGCTTTAGTACAGAGAGATCAAATGTGAAGCAAAGGCCGTTAGGAGAGCCAGGCTGAGAGATTCTTTGTTTTTTCCTCTTTCCTTTTCAACACTGTTTCCTTTTGTGTTGTGTCTTCTTGGTTCCTAAGATTGTGACAGGGACTGTCTTATACTGATTATATGTACAGTGTCCCAGGAGACTTTTGGCTAAGGATTGGGATAAAATCCTTTAAAGCAACAAATCAGCTAAACAAATAAAAAACACAACAAGCCTTTCTCTCCTCATTGTAAAATTACCTGAATTTTTAACATGTTTAACACTGGCTGATTTTGTGAGCAGTTGGCCATAAACATTAGCAACAGTAGTGCAGTCATTTAGACCAAATATTAATTGAAAATAAGCAATGTTGCCTTTCAAGGATATATTTACATCTAGGGAACTTTTCAAGAGAATTAAAGTTGATTAACTGCTCAACAAAGAATGACCTACCTGACCACAGGTCATGCTGGCTGGGAGTTTCTGGGAGTTGTAATCCAGAGAAGTAACTGCCAAAGCTTTGGGCAAATATGTTTCTGAGATAGCGTTTCTGGGTATTGTGTCTTCAGCAGAGAGTTATTCACTATTCAGTCTCCTGAGAGAACTAACCATGGATACTGCCCTTTACTTTTAATGGAAAATTGATCTAGCACCATGACAGGAACTATTTAAAAAAAAAAAAAAAGGGCTAGCTTGTCATATTGGATTTTTGTCCACAACACAGGGTTGATTTTACATTTCATTTGCCTGCAGTATGGCATCACTTAAATTACACTGAACAAAAGGAGGAGACACTCTGGTGAGAGTAATCTTGCCTGTATGATCTTTCCTGTATGATTTTCTTTTGTAAATAAATTAGTTTTGGGGCTGCTGCAAAATGATTATGCTTGAGCAAACAATAGAAGGTAAGAAAGTTTCTCTTCTCATCTAAACACAGGGAGTACAACAGTTGTCACAACAAGTCAAATAAGCAAATACGGAGTAGCAAAGAAGTGCACAGAATTTTTGAAAAACAAACAATCACAGGACTTTGCGTTTTAAACTGTATAATTTTGCAAGTGGAGCTTGCATCTCTAGAATCTGGAGTTTGAGAGGTTAATCTTTTATATAATGAAGGAATTGGTCTGGAGCGGTATCCAGTAGAAAGGACAAAGAGTTTTATGGCATCTTGAAAATTAGCAAGTATTTTGCATAACAGTTTGGCCTGCATATTGCATCTGATGAAGAGGACTGGAGAATTTGTTAGTCTTGGAGCACAAGAAAGGCCACTTCTACACTAGGCTGTTAAAGAGCTGTGATTCCACTTTCAACCTCCTATGGAATCCTGGGGTTTGCAGTTTAGGGAGGGGTCGGGTGGAATCATAGCGCTATAACAGCCTAGTGTGGAAGTGGCCAAAGATTGGAGTGCAACTTATTAATGTAGCTTACTTCTTCACTCCAGGAGTTGTATCCAATGTTTGTGCAAGTTCTAGTGGAACAACCATCATAGCCACCACAAACCATGCCTACTGTTATGACACATTATGAATTCTGAAAAAACTAGGCTCAGTGTTTCAGGTTTTCTCTGCTTTTGAAAAATGCATGACCTCTTCAAACCTGTTTTCTCCAATTACTTCATTTGTAAATTTGAAACATAAGGACTGAAACTTTGTAAATTCCTAGGTGTGGCAGATCCTCTATTCAAATTGGCACTGCTGTTCAAAGCTTGGGCTCCTGTCATAATTTACTCTGCCCTTTTCCTTCTCCTAGGTCTGAGTCTCAGGCGGCAGAGTCACACTTAAAAGGGACAAGTGGATATGTTGGTTGGTGGATTTGGTAAGGTATGATTGGACCATCTTATTACTTCTTAAGCAAAAATATTCAAACAGGGATATAGAAAATCACAACAGAAAGGAGTTATAGTAAAACAAGTAAGTTAAGCATTTAGCCTGACCATAGCTTCATGCACAGTACAATGCAATAGCTCAGCTAAAACAAAGTAATATTCCTGAACTCTTTCTTCATTTTCAGCTTCCATCAAACCAAAGGTCCTCATTCACCTACTGACCCTGGCTCTTAACCCTTATTTCTTTGTCTCGGACTGGATTCATCTGGTCTATCTTTTAAAGACTTTGTGTGTGTGTGTGACGGCGTGTGTGGGAGGATTTAATATTTATTAATATTTAACAGAGGATACAAACAAACCAATCCATAACCACAGGGGAAAAAAAGAACAGGAAAAAAGAAACATATACAGTACATATGTATAAACAGAACTGTGTCCAAAGTGTGGCAGTCTTGGTTTGGCTTGTAGGATTGATTTGCTCTGGGACCCATTTCTTTAGGGCCTTTCCACACTATACTGTCATAGTGCTATTATTCCACTTTCATCATCCTGTGGAATCCTGGGGTTCACAGTTTAGGGAGGGGCCCTTAGAATTCTCAGCCAGAGAGCTCTTTGGCCTCAGTAAAATAAAATAAAATAAAATAAAAATAAAATAAATAAAAAATGGTATCTCTTCAAGGAGCAGAAGATTTGCACTGAAACAGTAGGATGAGATGGGAAGGACTGGCAGCCTAATCTGAGCCCTGTGACAGCAGTGCTTGCTTTTTCATTGGCCTGGGCTGACTGCAGAGTTGCCTGAGTTGCCTATTCCTAAGCAGAGACAGAGAGACATACAGACATCGTATATATGCATTTGTTGCTCTTCTTGGGAATGGGGGAGATAGTAACAAATCTCTCTGGCAAAGTAATCAAATTAACAAAGCAGAAGCTGGACAACAACCAGTCCTATGCTCCCTCACAAAGTCGAGGAGAGAAAAGAAACAAGCCTGATTTTCTTTGTAAAACATATAAAAGTAGCCTTACTTACAATACTTGTCCAAAATCAAATACATAGTCTAATGGAGGAGAGAGAGAGAAGAGAAAATAACAGCTGGTTAGTATAATATAGGAAGAGATTGGGTGGGGAGAAATCCTGCAAAAAACAAGAAATTACCATAAATACTTATATACAGTGTGTTTAAACTATTGTAAAGTAGCATGTGAACTAGCAGTTAGTGAGTCTAGACATGCAAAGATTACTAATGTGAGGTAGGAGCAAACAAGACCCAGATGGAATAGGCAGAGAACAGCAGCAAGCTGTTGGAATTCAGATCTACTCTGCCTTGTGTGTCCGAAGCTAAGCTGTTCCCTGAGGAACATGATGGGTGCTGTTCCAACACTACTACTGAAATAAGATTCAGTGTTGCTTTATATGGAATGGGGAAGTGAGTACCATCTTGTCTTCCATCTCAGGCAGAAAATGTGAGCTAGTTTTTCACAGACAAACACAGAGGAGGGATATGTCAGATCTCTTTCTGTTATATATTATATGCAAATCTTGGGAGCCATTTGTATTGGCTCATATCCCCCCCCCATTTTAATTGTGAAGCTTGGATCAAGCAATTTGTGTAAGACATTTTTTCAGTTTCATTTCTTGCTTTTCTTCAAACTATTGCTGTTATATTCCACAGAGAATAATTTTATCCTTGGGCCAAAAAAAAAAAAAAAGCCACATTCATCTTAGTGCTTTCTGCAAAACTGCTGATAATGGATCCAGGAAGTTCTGGGCAAAGCTAGTTATTTGACCTGAAAGCTAACCATAACTTCCAACCAATGGATTTGAGACCTGCAATTTAAAGATGTTTATTGCCCTGGCTTATTACCATTATAGGCAGAAGAGAGGTCAAGGTTGAACATTCCAATCTGCATGGTAAGTTTTTATCTCTGTCACCACACATGGTGCATGATGCTTACAGTAATGTAGCTATATATGTGACTTCTCTTTATATCTAGTGGCACAGTACTCATTTTCTCTCATTTTCTGGGAATTCAACCATGTTGATTTCTTTATTCTTCCTAGAACTAAACTTAAAAGCAGTTCTTCCCCATCTGTGGAGGATGTCTGACATGTATTCAGGTTTCTAGTCTAAGGACAGATAGAATCAGAAGGCTGAAAAAGATCTGAATGGCAATGAAGAAGGATCCTCTGAGCAAAAATTCTAATGTCCAAAAGAGATTATAAAATAGCACAGTCCCAGAGGGGCTTGAAAAATAGGAATATACTTGGAAGCATACAGAGATGTCTCAGTATTTTTCAAGACAATTTGACCCCAATTATAAGGGAGAGAACAGATGACTATATACTAAGTAGTAATAAAGTGTGCTGCACACATAACCACTGACATAGTGAAAGAGACCCTTGCTATGCAATGCTGGATCTGATGGTACGTGTGAATAGGCACATCCAGCCACAGAATTTTGCAATCAACTCACACTTGTCTTAAACTCAAGACTTTCCAGCTGAACTGTTATTCTGTTAGGTGGTGTAACTATGTTGGCAAAGGTGCTATGGAGCTGGGGTAAAGGTGCTGCAGTGGGGGGAATGGGGGAGCTTAGACCGGGGCTGGTTACAAAGATCATGTGATTCCCCATTGAAACAGGTCCATTAGCTACTGGCCCATTTCCAGGCGGAATTCAAAGTGCTGGCCTTGACATTTAAAGCCCTACACAGCTTGGGTCCAGACTATCATAAAGACTGTGTCTCTTTGGACAAGGCAGTGCAAGTTTTTAGATCTGCAGGGGATGGATTTCTATTAATCTCACCATCTTCACAGGAGCAGTTGGTGAGAATTCGGGAAAGAGTCTTCCTTATGGCTGTTCACACATTGTGAAACTACTTTCTGCAGAAGGCCTGGTTGGTCCCTCCCTGCCATCTTTCTACTGGCTGGTGAAGACATTTTTATCCAGGCAGGCCTTCGAATCATTAATAATGCAGCAGCAGTATGTGTGTAAAAAGGTGTGCTGTATTTTCAAATCTTTAATCAAAATTATGTTTAGAGATGCTTTAAGTGTTTCTGTTTCTCATTCAAATAATATTATTTAATACTTCAAAAACATTTGTAAATTAATGTTTTAGCTTGATCTTTTAAAAATTATTCCAAGCTGCCTTGAATCTCATCTTGGGAGAAAGGTGAGTTGTAAATTTAATCAATCAATCAATCAATCAATCAATCAATCAATCGATTAAAATAAATAGGTCATTTCTACCAGGGGAGAAAGCTTCCTTGGAAGCTCTTGAGCTGTTCAGGAGTTGACAGGACAGCTTTCTCTGATGGCAAACCCAGCTATTTTCTCATTAGGTAGAACTTCTTTATTATTAAGAGCTATTGAATAGTACAGCAGGCTGCTTCAACGTGTGTGCACGTGGACTCTGTATTTGGAGATCTTTAAACAGAGGTTGGATGGGCATTTTTCAGGAGTGCTTTATCTGTTTATTCCTGCATGGCAGAGGACTGGATTAGGTGGTTCTTGTAGTCTCTTCCAACTCTATGATTCCATGCTCTACCCATGTCTGCTGTGCTGCTACAAAAGCTGCCTTATGCCAGCCAAGCTCTCTACACCCATTCAACAGCTCATAAAATGTATAGTAATCAAGCATGTGTGTATGACAGCAGAATGGTATTTGCATGGCATCAGCAAACAAAGAAAAAGCTACATTCAGTGAATGCAAGTCTCTGCTTTTCAATCAATTCTGATCCAGAGTGGAACTCAGCATTTTGCCTTTACCATTGCACTGCAAAGCTGACTGTACTGTTTTAGAAACTGGGTTGCTATTGAACAGCCAAGTTATTCCAAGTTGCTTTCATGGATTCGGAGATAAGTGTTAGAAGCACAGCCAGTGTCACTCTGTCTGCACAGCCTCTTTGCATCCCTTGTTCTCATCCCTGCTCCTCCCAAGTCATTGAGGGACTCTGCCTTTGGATAAAGGGTGGTGAAAGGGAAATTGGCTCTTTTCATTTTTTTTTCTGTGACTGGGTGAGATAAAAATAAAGGTAACAGGGTTGTTGAACTAAATGACTTCCCTCCTTCCCTCATTCTAGTAGTCTTTATGCCCTTGAAATTTCATTTGAAATGGAGCACCCTGCTATTTCTGCTTCAGAAGGGCGGGGGGATCAATACAATCAACACATTAAAATGTTCTCAGTTACAGTGAAAAAGTATCTGGGGAAAGATGAGACAATATGCTTACCATACATCTGTAAACTTAAAAGCCATCTGCAAAAAAAAGGGCATTTTTAAAAAGCTATGGAATGGGAGGAGGATTCTGCCTCAGTCATTGCAATTAATGCTCAAGAATAATGGGAGCCATAGTCCAAAATATATGGAGGGCACCAGGGTCCCTGCCTTTGCTGAGGGTAATGTCGCTTTGGTCTGAGACATTGTTGGTAATTAGATTGGCATCTGTTTCACATTCACCGGAGGAGTACTGCTACTGCTTTTGTTCCCTCTTTGTTGTGATCTTTTTCTTTAGTAATTTGGCCCATCCTCTTCCACTGGTAATAAATAGCCGAAGAAGAAACTCCAGCACCCAAAGAAATGCGGAGCTCATTGGCACCAAAATATTGGATCCATAAGATCTTCCCACTGGAACAGTGGAGTTCTACAGGAGCCCATCCTATGCACAGAACATACAAGCTCCATGAAAAGCCATATTGTGTAGTCATTAAAGGTTTGGCCTGGGATTTTGGAGATGCAGGCTCCAGTACCCACCAGACCATATAAATCATATTTGGGCCAGTCAGTTTCTCAAGGTCTGACTGGGTTGTTATGAGGATGAGGTAAAGAGGAAAAGAGTCATGCGTATACCTTGGACTCACTGAGGGGAGAGCAGGATGTAAATGTGGCTGCCATCATCATCATCATCATCACCACCACCACCACCACCATCACCATCACCATCTAAAACATGCTGAAAGCCTGCTTCAAAACTAGAAAATGGAACATACCTATTTGTATTCAGCTTACTCTCAGAAGGGCAAATGTTATTTTCAGCTGGTGATTGTCTCAATTTAGTATAGTCTGTCTGTTTCATCTATTTAGTAAAAATTGAATAAAATAGTTCTGGGGGAAAGGGTTAATACCCCACCCCATGCTGAGATATCAAGCAGTTCACTCGCCTTCTCATGGCTACTTAAAAATAAAATAAAAGAGACATGAGATTAGTAACAGATTTCCAAATTCTTGTCTAGTTTGGTCTTTATATTAGGATGAAAATGAAATTAATCAGATGATCTGATAGTGCTAGGAATAGATTTCGCTGTCATCTTTCTTTGTAGCTTGGTATAATGGATTATAAAATTCTTGGAACTGAAAGCTTATGCCTTGTATGGCTGAAGATCTGTTGATAGTCCTGACTAGGTTTTACCTTTGGTCCTGTTGTATGGCTAACTCTGCAGTACTTGAACACTTGTTTAAAAGCCACAATGCAATTTTGGCTGCACTTATAGAAGAGGAAAATAGCAAAAGACCACAGCTAACAAATAGCCATTAAAGTTCACTTTCTCAATAAGTAATCAATAATCCATTACACCATTACAAAAAGGGTATATATAAAAAGTAGAAGTCGAAATGGGAAAGACTGCAAATGGTACAGACGTGTAGTAAATCAAGACAGCTCCAGCTAATGTTAACTGCCTTGTTGTTGTGAATCTTCAAATCTTTTCTGACTTATGGTGACCCTAAGGCAAACTTACTTTTTTGCAAGATTTGTTTGCCTTTGCCTTCCTCTGAGGCTGAGAGAATGTGACTTGCTCAAGATCACCCAGTGGCTTTCTGTGGCTAAGAGGGGACTTGAACCCTGGTCTCCAGGGTTATAGGCTAGCCCTCAAACCACTACACTATGCTGTTTTTTCTAACTGCCTTGACTGTGAACATATTTGAACATATTTGAAGGGTGACTCCATCAGTTCTGAGTACTTGAATTCCCTTCTGATAATTTTAGTATTTCTACTATCTCCCAGCTGAAAATTTCTTAGTCATTTATTTTGTTTCATGGAATGTTCATCTCATACACCGAGGACATCATAGTGAAAAATGTACCCCTAACAGCCCACAATGACAGCAGCCACTGGGGTCCATCCACTGCTTCAGTCTTATGGAAGTGCAAGATACTCGCTAATTCACGTGCACATACATGCACTCAGACATGGGGCCATGAGGGAAAAGATCATAGATTAGACTTGGAGGCTACTGCAGTGAGAAACATCCCCTCATTTGAGAGAAAGGCCTTCCCCTTCCCCTGCTCTTAACCTCAACTCTTGTCATTGTCTTGTAGGTGTGTAAGTGGAGGTTAGAGATACCTCTGAGGAGCTGATGGCACTAACCTATATCAGATGACTGGCTATAGAGTCCAAATAAGCCAAGGTCAGGCTCTGCATCATGGTCTGACCATTTTAATTCAACCCTATGGAAACGTCTTTAACTCAGGCCCTTTCCACATGCAGTTATTAAGGCGGCCAATGTGTCTTGCCACGGAGGTCTTCTGCACGTTGGAGCAGACTAGGTTCAGTTTATTTGCCTTCGTTTCACACGTAATTCCTACTAAATGTGTCCCCATGTGGTGGTAAAGTGCACTATTTGAAAACTGGAAGAAATCAGTTTTCCAATTTTCCAGATCGATCCGATTTGTACTTTCACAGTGGTGCAGACACATACATTCGCACCAATATGAATTGGTGGTCAGGGGAGGGCTCATGGGAGGGGCCAGGGGGTAGTATGGACTTACGCACGTATGCACATACGCACGTACGCAATGACGTACTAAACCATGCAGCAACAACAAAAAAGGGCCAATCACAGCTGACAGGGTGGGGTGAGGGGAGTAGTGGGAGTGGCCACGGCGGAGGCAGTGTGGATTCATGAACTTGCACTCCTCCAAATCAGAATGGAACATATACAGTAGCTGTGTGGAAGGAAATGAGGGAAAGTCTGCCTTGTTTTGAGCCCAGAAAATCCAGTAAGAAACGGCACAAACTGAATCACCAGCCTTGTGCGGAAAGGGCCTCCCATACCTGCCGTTCAAAAGAGATGGCTTTCCTAGTCTCCTTGAATCTGTCTTGTGGAGATGCTAGTGCCTCCTGTTTTTCTCCCTTGCAATCTTCACAGTTTTCATATTAATAGTATGTATATGTTTTCTGAACAGTGTTAGCATTGTATTACCTTGTTAAGCCCTTGATTGGGATTTTTAATGTGCATCTCTGAATGCATCTAGTGTACTTACTTTGAAGCGAGAGTGCAGGTAAAAGCCATGTACTATAAGAGCCACATATAATAAGGGTCTTTGGATTTGTCAGGGGTCCTTGGATTTTAGTTCACAGAGGACCCTTTGCCCTCTAATCCAGTGCTGACTGAAATACTGAGAAGTTAAGTTGAAGTTTTCCACATCATGCAGTTTGCCTCACATTTCCCCTCCTCACCCGCTCAGCATTGTCCCCAGAGTGAGGAGGTTTGTTCTTTTCTCTCTCTGTTATCTTTTCTCTGTTGACTTTTGAATGCTGATAATAAGGGAGCTCTATTTGGCTATTGTCAATCAGGCGCATATTTTCTGGTAAGATTGGCTGGATGGAGCTGCCTTTTGTAAGATGTACGAACCTAGTATCAGGAACATATATTTTCAGTCTAACTTCATGCTGCCTAAAATGCCCATATAAATGCATCAAAGATTTAAAGAAAATATGTTTTGCATCAATCCAATCTCCTGTCTTACAAATTGGCTGCTATGAATTGGCAGAGATACTTTGTCAAGACAGCTTATTTATGGATTTTAGTAATCTAGGGAGAGATCATCGTTCTTCTTAATTTAACCAATTGAGAAAAAAGATGTCCTGCCAGCTCAGGAGTGAGCATTGTTTGGCATGAATTACAAACAGTACTGCATCTTCCCTGGAGAAAATTTGGCTGGTAGAGTGCACAATTCTAGAGTAATAACATTAGGGGGAAATTTATCACATACACCATCATATACATCCATTTATATCCATTTACATCAGGACATCTTGCCACAGACTTGAGTTAAAAGCTCACCTTTGAAATGAATGTATCCAAGGTCTCATCTTCCCATCTGTCCCTACATCATGGGTGTGGGAAAGGGCTGTCCTGACTGAAGAGAAGACTATCTTTTCTTGTCCAGAAATCTGTTAGGATCTGCATGCAAGACAGAGACAGATTTACCCTTGTGTGCATGTGTAGGGGGGCTGTTGCCACCCCACACTCTTTCTTTCTTTTTGTGTATATAATTTTGCTTCTCTTTCATACATTAAACACACAAACACTTTCCTTCTCTCCCTCTCTCCCTTTCTATCCCACCCAACCACCCATTCCCATGCCCATCCATCAGTTTCCTTTCTTCTGGCTTCTCCTTTTCCTCTCCTTCCATCTCTTCCTCACTTTCCTTCTGCATCTGCCTTCTTCATCCTCTCCCACCTATGTGCAACAATAAAGATTTGGAGGAGAATGTCCCATTGGTGTTAGGGGAAGCTCCCCCCACAGTCTTACTGTAACTTGATGGAGTGATGCAACACATAGGGAGAGCAGAGTTAACCTTCCTTCTGCCATCTGTTACCATGGCAATCATCCATTGTACAGCAATTGCATGCAAATAAAAATTTTCCCATTGATGCCAATGGAAACTTTTTTTTTTTTTAATCCTGCCATTGCATTGGTGCTGGTGAGGTTGTTTGGGAAAGCCATGTTGTAGAATATATAGAATGTTTCCACAGCTGTGATCGTTCTGAAAATGCTTCTTGTGGCTAACAAAAACAGGCCTAGGTGATGTTCATGGGATGGGGAGCAGGGAAGAACAAAGAAGGACATGGTTGGGATGCAGGGGCCCTATGGACTGCATGCAGCTTATGGGTCACTGTTGACCATCCAAGAACCCTACCAGAACTGGGAATCACATAGCTTATGGGCCACATGTGGTTCCCAAGGCCATTTTTGTGGCCCTCAAGAGTACTTTGGGGAGAAAATCTTTTCTGCACATAATTTGTTTTGATCGCTCCCAGAAAAATCCCTAGAAAATTGTCCTTTTAGGGGGCAAACATCTCCTCTAAAATATGGTGTGGCTCCGCAACTTACTTAAGACAAAGATTAATTCATTTTAAAAAGTGGATTGCTTTGAGATGGTCCTTGGAGAGTTCTGGAGTCAGAAAAATGGTCCTCAGTCTCCCAGAGCTTGCACATCCCTGGTATACATACTGCACAAGCATGTCACTTTTAAAAATATCAGAAGTGCTGTCAGACTAGCTTTGCTCTCCCTAGCATGCTTTTAAGTAGTTACTTTGCTTTGATGCTTAAGTAGGCATTACTGTGCTGTGAGAAGATGATGGGATCAGCTGAGAAACTATATGTTGAGAGCATGGAAATGTTACAGTAGCCAACTGTGATAAGGGTACAGGTGCAGGCAAACAGACTCGGCTGCAGGGTTGAACTGTTGGCAAGCTGAGTGAGAAAATGGGAGGGGGATGGAAGAGCCTGGGAGAGAAATCGTTATGATTAGCTATCAAACAGAATGCTAGCATGTGCTAATTTGAAATGTTTCAGCTTATAAATTGGTGCAAATCCAATGGTTCTTTAATCCTGGCAGTTGCCAAGGTGTACAGTTGTTGTTTTTTTGATGTTCCCAAATAAAGCTTTTTAAACCTCTAAGCCTAATTACTAGAACTCAGGTCTATCCTGTGTATTACACGTGCCTTGATCTAAGCAGAATGAAAGGCACTGAATAAACTCATTTGACCTTTTCATCTGCATACAAAGCACTATGCAGAAGTGGTTCCTCCACCTTTCTTCTATGCCCACCATCTTCTAATACAGTGCTAACTCTCATCATCCCTCACCATTGGTTATGTTGATGGGCATGGCAGTTCTACTGCAATCAGACTCAAGTCATTGTTCCTCTCCATCGTTAGAAGATGCAGAAATTTGTAAAACAAGATCATATATGCAATTTGGCATAAATTGTGTAAGCCATATAGATCATACAATCCAGTTTTTAGAATTTGGATTATATAGGTGCAGAGGTTTAGTTTGTTTTTTAAAGCAATAAAGTACACCTATTCCTACTCTGAGTACTTTAAATCACATTAAAATGTTTCGTATCAATTTACTGTTCTTGTTCTTGTTCTTGTTGTTGCTGTTGTTGTGAAAAAAATCTTAAAAACTATGTAGAATAAAACATTTTTTGTGAGGGCAACTTAACACATGCTACATTTTTCTACACAGATATCAATTCCATTTAGGAAAGTGGGTTTTCCTTTCATGTCCATTGTCACATTTGTTCAGTCCACCCACATCTATTTTGTTGTCTCTGATGCCACATGGATACTGTTAATTTGGCTTTTTGCTTTGAGTGTGCAGGGCAAAACAAATATATGATTGTGTATATGCAGTTTCACCTTTGAATGTGTATCATATTCATCATGTGTGAATGATGTGGCCATGACACAATCCAGCTAAGGGAAGGTGAGGATGTCCTTAGGTTTCCCTCTGAGATCAATGAGACAAAGCTCCTAATTTGAGCTCAGTCAAGCCTTTTGATAACAACTGAACAAGAAACAAAGTAATGACTAAATTTGGAAAGACTGAAGGATATCAGCTTCTAACCTTCCTGTCTGTTCACCTTGATGACATTTCTGTAGAATGTACAGCAAATCAATGAAGTAAGTGGAGAGATAGTGACAGATAACATTTAAGTATATTGACACAAACAAATAAGCAAAGCAATATGAGGGAGGATTATAGACAAGACATCCTCCTGACTTTTAAAAGAGATATTCTCCATTTTTGTTTACAACTCTGCACATTTTCCCCCTACAATTTCTTTTTGGCTGGGCTGGAAAGAAAAAAAATGCTATGAATATTTATAACAAATCCATTCTACCAGAGGACACATTAAATCTAGCAGCATAACAAAACTGAATTACCATGAAATAAACTTTCTTAATTAAACCAATTAAATTTCTTCCCAGTATGTAATTTAGAAACTCTGATAAACCCTGGCTGAAAAGGTTTGTTTTAGCCTTAAGCTGGCCTAAGAAAGAGCGAACATCTGGCCTGCATATGAAAAGACTTATTCTGACCTTAGGCAGTCAGTGAAAGTGTTAGCTGCTGTCCATGGTGCTGATATAGTTTGTCTGGCTCCAGGGCTTTGCTAAAGGACAGTCGTATCATTAGGGCATCATCACATTTATTGGAACAGGCTGCATCTGCAGTGTGAATCTCTGGACTGATACCGCAGCCATTATCGGTTATGTAGTAACTTTCCTTTTCCTGCTAGCTTAATGTATATATGTATGTGTATATGCTTTAGATGTTCTAAACTATGCATAATATTTAACCACTTTGCATATCTTCCATCATATTTTACTTTTTGACTCGTAAATATTTACCAAAAATAATTGCATTATCATCCTTTAAATATTAATAAGACCAACCAAGTTCAGGACAAAAGCAATATTATTTGCATTTCTAAGTTTTGCTCTGATGTCAATATCTGCAAATAGCCACTGTGGAGAAGCAGAAACATTTTTTTCAAGTTGTTTGTGATGTACAGTCATTTTTGTTCCTGCTTCTTATAGAAAGAAGTGAGAAGCTGTCCAGAATACTAATCACCTGAGTTCAGATAGTCTACACTTTGAGAACTTTAGTTCCTCCCCTGCCTTCTGTTCCATTCTGCAATTTCCCAAGCACAAACTCTTGCTCATGCAGCTGAATGAAATCCACTGGCTATGTATTGTGCCTTTCAAGTGCTTAAGGAACATCCAAAAAAACAAAACAAAAAACAAACCCAGGCAAGCAACAGAAAGACTTATGAAGTCTTTGGTCTGACACTATTGATGGAATGATAACTTATACTATGCAGTGGTGGTAGTGAAAGGATTCATACAGATTAACATCTTGCTGTTAAAAATTAAACTGGTAAATAAGTTTTTCCTAGAAAAAAAGTTGTGAAGCATCCTATTAAAAAACAGTTAAAAAGGGGGACAATTAAAGATAGAATTTTCATATTCGTTTAATCATTTGACATTTTCTTATTTGTTTCAGGACAGCAGTGGGTGAAAATTTAAGTTGGAAATTTAAAGGCAAATGTGGGTAGTTTACAATCAAATCCATGAACAGCTGATAAATACATTGTCAGCCTAGACTGAAGCATTACAAGGTGACAACTGGTAGCTTGCTTCCTCAGGATGGAGCTCTGGGAAGATGAAGCTATTAAAAAATGAAGTATTCACACATGAAAATGCTGTGTGGGCCTAATTTATTTTAAAAACAGTTACACAAACAAAGGCAAAAGACTGGCCAGATATTTAATAAAAACAACTTTTAGAGGAAGCCCGCATCAGGCCAATAGGATATAGTGCTTGGAAAAGTCTGTATGTCAGCATGCCAGAAAAATCAGGTAAAAGACATGTAATTGTGTCTTTTTATTAAACAGAGGAACAAAGAGTTGTATCTCATTCTCTCAGCAAATTGTAAGTTCTGGAAATGTGAAATAATTGTTGATATTGAACAGTTCTGTCAAAGCTTTAGAAAATATGCACTCAGTAGTAAGAATTTGCTTAGTTTGCTGTTCACACCAGAACAATCCCTGCCGTTATGTAAAGCAGGGTCGTATGTAGAAATTGGAAAAGTTACTTTATTTGACTAATGTGGCTGGAGCTATGCTGGCTGGGAGATTCTAGAAGTCATTGCCTCATTCAAAGTAACTTTTCCAAACTCTGATCCTACACTTGGTATGTGTGGGAGAAAGGCCATGTAAAAAATATCCTTTATTTCCAAACAACAACAACAAACAGCAAACAAAAATCCGGACACGTAGTCATTCATACGGCTCCATATAGGCTGATACTACTCTCCCCTTGTTGATTGGTAGCCGCTAGGGTATAGTTCCAGGACCCCCCCACCCCCTTAGAGAGCAGAATTCATGGATGCTCAAGTCCCATTATGTAGTCAAATGGTGTCCCTTATATAAAATGGAAAAATCAAAGTTAGATTTTTGGATTTATTTAAAAAGTATTTTCAATCCATGGTTGGTTGAATTCATGGATGCAAAGTTTGCACATAGGGAGGGCACTGACTGTAATTATAGGTGATTGTAATGAAAAGTAAGAAACAGAGCAGAATCAAAGATTGTAGGAAAATTTGCCCCAGGATCAAAAAATGATGCAGGAGAGCAATTGATTGACTTTTGCAAGGCCAATGGTTTGTTCATCATAAACACGTTCAAGACAGGAAGAAGCACTAGGGATCACATTGCAAATGTATGTTGGATAATGGAGCACACCAAATTTTTTTTTGAAATTTTATTTTTAAAAAAGTCAGTACTCGTACAACAATATTCTAAATACAATTTATCATCTCCAAAATCACACATTGATTTCCCCTTCACAAGTCTTTGGTTATTTCAGCTAAGTTATATAAAATAGTCCCTTTCCATTTTCTATACAAGTCTGATTCTAACTCATATCTAAGGCCCTTTTCATGCCCTACCTTTTCCCATAGTCTTCTGGTCATGATCCCAGCACTCTGCTGGGAAAGGAGCATGATGGGAATGCTTCCCTCTGCACTGGACTCTCTCCTTGCAGAAGGGAGCATGAGGGACATGCTTCCTTCTGCAGTGTGGCTAGGTTCTTTTCCATGTTGCACTGGGCAGGAAGTGCCTCCATCATACTTCTGGGCCTTCTGCAGGGCAGGTAATTGTGGGACCATTGTGCGATCAGGGGTCATTGACAGAGAAAATTGGTCAGTGATTTACCCCACTATCATGCTGGCTGGTGATGGAAGAAGGATGGGACCACAATGACATTTTGAGGAAGCATCATCGTGGTCCCTCTTTTCTTCAATCCCCATGCCAGGACACAGTCCTCTTGTGGAAAGGGCCTAACTCATAACTCATGAGAACTGGCTGTCCCAAACCTTAAATTATACTTCCAGACATGCTGTCTTGACTGGGTCAAAGAATGGATAATTTTTATTTTATTTTATTGAATAGATAAATAAATATAGTTAAATAAATAAAGTTAAAAAAACACCAAACTGTTGACTCTTGAAGGGGAAGACCTATACTTTGGATGGCATTCCTATCTTTGGTATAAGAAAGAAAAAGTAAATAAAGATTTTAATAATCATTTTACAAGGAGATCAGTATTAAAGGTTTTGAAGAATTGCAGACTGAGATTCTATCTGCGTACATCACTTTGGATTTGGAGTTCACCTCATGAGGTATTTTACAAAAGAGAAAATATTTTACAAGGAAAATGAATAACTTTTAAAGATTTGACAAAAAGTCAAGAAAATAACTTAGTAATGAAGCCACACCAAAGAATTTGGGAAGAAAATCAGCCTGTGCTTTATAGATTATAGCAAAGCCTTTGATTGTGCAGGTCACGGAAAACAAGGGATCACTTTTAAAGAAATGGATGGGCCACAGCATTTGATTGTCTTGAATGTGTAACCTATACTGAGGACACAAGTCTACTGTCAGAATAGAAGACAGTAAAATGGAATGGTTTCCAATTGGCAAGGCGCCAGTCTATTTAATTTATATACTGAACATATGATATGTATAGCAGGATTAGACTGAAGGAAGGAAGTGTGAAAATTTGAGGATGGAACACCAACAACTGAAAATATGCAGATGATACCATACTACTAGCAGAATAGCAAACACTTGGAACAATTACTGAAGAAAATCGAGGAAGAAAATGAAATGGGAGGTTGAGCAGATGAATATGAAGGAAAAAAAAATTGAGGACCACAGATGATTTACATAACTTTAAAGCAGATGATGAAGACATTGAAGTACTTCAAGATTTTCCATACCTTGGCGCAGTCATTAATCTAAGTGGAGACTGCAATCAAGAAATTAGAAGAAAACTAGGACTTGGAAAAGCAGCTATGAAGGAACTGGATGAGATCCCAAAGTGTACACATATAGCATTGAATCCTAAAGATAGGATTGTCCATACTGTCATATTTCCGGTTTCTATGTATGGTTGTGAAAGATGGACAGTGGAAAAAGCTGACAGGATGAAAATAACTAATTTGAAATGTGATGCTGGAAGAGAGTTCTGCAAATACCATGGACTGCTAAAAAGACAAAGAAATGGGTCCCAGAGAAAATCAAGCCTGAACTCTCCATAGAAGCCACAATGACTGAACTAAACTGAGGCTGTTGTACTTTGACATAACTCTCTAGAAATGACAACAGTACTTGGCAAGGTAGAAGAGGAAAACCACATTACAGATGGATAGATTCGATCAAAGAAACTGCGGCCTTGAGTCTGCAAGACCTGAGCAGGGCTCAGCAGACTTGGAGTCTCTCATTCATGGGCTGCTATAAGTCAAAGTCAACCTGACTGCAGTTAACAACACTAACAATAAACTACCTTGGGTTCCAGTATTGAGAAAAATGAAAGACATAAATTAATAAGAATAAGAAAACAATAAAACCAAAGGAGCTCCTTTTGTTAGTTTGCAACACTTCATTCCTTTGTTTTTTTGGGCACCATCTTTAGTGATTTAGACAACTCTGTTATACTCCTTCCTGGTTATATGTTCTTCCTCTGAACTGTTATGACAACCCTTTTGATTCTCAGCTCATCAGATAGTTCACTGTGCAACCACATAGATTTTTTAAAGTGGCCTTCAGTGCCCCTCATGTTTCCTTCTTATGGAAATAGCTTGTTATTGTGCCTTGGTATTTCAGTTTTCAGGAACCCCCATGCTCCTTGACCTCTTTTCCTCCCACAAGATCTTTAGCCAAAAGATTCCACTTAACTTTTCGTGGAGCCTTTTGAAGCTGGCTTTAGCAAAGGCCAAGGTACACATCCCATCTTTCACAGTCTTCTTTATCATGAATGTTAAGATAACAAGGCAACATGCTCCTAGGTTCCTGCCACTTTCACTCCATCTGCTATTTCATCCTTGTTGGTCAGCATTATGTCAAGCACAGCAAATCCCCCTAGTCCTTCTTCCACCTTCTGAGAGGTGACGCTTTCAACAAGACAAGACAAGAGTTTCTCAGAAATTTCATTCGTAGTGGAATTAGATTACTAAGCAGGTAATGGGACACTGAAATCCCCTACTGCTGTTTATGCTTGCCTTATTAAAGGATTTGGCATGTGTACCATCATGCCTTTGGGCTGGTTGGCGGGTCTGTAGTATATTGTCACAACAATATCTCCCACTTCTTCTGCCTTTTGTCTTCACCTAATGCTTCTAACAAGGATTCTGTTCTCAGAATCGTGAATTTCCATACAGGTGTGCATGTTATTTACATGCAGTAATATATCCTTCTCCCATTTGGTAGAATCTATTTGACTTGAAGAAAGTGCACTGTTCAACTGACACATTCAGATCAAATTTCACTGCTGTCTATCAGATCATACCCACCATCTTGAATTAGGGTTTCAAATTCATCCCATTTCCAGTGCTCTGTGCATTGATTTATAGACAGTGATGGTCATGCATTTTGTGTACAATCTATTTACCAGTAAATTTCTGGTTCTGTCTCTAGAGTCTTGCCTTCTCCTTTGTCCTCTCTAATCCTTGGCTTAAGAGTTAGCTCTGACACCCCACCCATTTAAATATATATCTATGGCCAGAGTCGCAATCCTGTATGTTGTTGTTGTTGTTGTTGTTTCTTCTTCTTCTTGTGTGCCTCCAAGTTCTTTCCAACTTTTTTTGACTGTAAGGCAAACCTATCATGCTTGGCAAGATTTGTTCAGAGGTGAATTGCCTTTGTCTTCCTCTGAGGCTGAGAGAGTGTGACTTGCTCAGTGTCACCCTATGGTTTCCATGGGCAAGCAGGGATTCAAATCCTGATCTCCAGCTTTGTAGTTCAATGCTCAAAACAATATACCACACTGCTCTTTGAACTAACCGCTGTTAATTCTGGGTAAAAGGGTGCAGGATCAAATTATATGGCTGCAAGTTTAGGCACAGGTACAATGGAGTCCACAGAATTCTTTGGCATTTGCTGTTTGGAAAAGCCAATGGAATTAAAATCAAAAGGGAATCAAATGGGAAAGTTCATACTTCAGAGAAATCCAAAAACAACAGCTTTTATAATTACATCATCTTCAATTTGTTTATACGAGCATGAAAGGCAAAGGAGTGGAATTGCTTTTCCTCTGGGATAGCAAATGGCACCTCCTGCTGTGGTATCAAATTTAACATTGGCAGCCTCCTGTGCTTCTCTGGTTCCATGCTTGGAGCCTGGCGTCTGATTTCCTGGCGCCAGCAGGACCGCAAAGGTGTCTGACAGATGCAGACAGAGAGATGAGGCCTGTCTACTTAACCTTTCTATGCGTCTCTTTCCCCTGGGTTTTCTACTTGACCCATGGGAACAGGGGAGGATCCAGAAGCTACTTAAGGCTTCAATAATTTACATATATCCAATTAATCTTCTATACATGTAGATAATTAGCAGAAGGCTATGCATAGTGCTTTGTCTTCCTCTAAAAAAATATTGATCAGAGTGCAGGAAAACAATGAGGTCATAGAATAAAGAGTAAAATCCAGGTTTTTTGAAAACAACAACAACAACAACAACACACACTGACATTTTTATAAATACCTTAGCAAGAGGAAGTGCACAATAATGAACACTTGCTGGTCCATATGCTTCTACTCTGCTAGATTTTATAAGTCACTATGCCAGTGCTTTTAGCCCAATGTCTTACATCGATTTGCACTCATTAAGGACCTAATTCTGCAAAGAATCATTCAAACAGAGTGAAGGGCAAGCCTGAACCAGTGACTAAATTTACTCAGGAGAGCATTTGCAAAATTAGGCTCTTAATTGACATGCCAGAAAAATGCCTTTTAAAAATGTTTACTCCCTGGCACCTGTGTGATGCAGCCGATCCTGTAAGAGCATCATTAGCTACTTAACGTACCAGCTAATGACTGGTAGAGTTTAAAGGAAGCAGCTGCATCCTGGGATCTAGGTACATGGAGGGGTAATGACACCAAATGGTTTCAACAGCCTGTAGGAACACTTCCAAAGGCTTTTATAGTGGCCAAGATTTTAGGAAGCATCTTGACATAGGTCAAAGCTAACTTACATGTATCGTATCTGTATCAGGCAAGGGCAAAACACACATTTCTCTGTCCTGAAGCATATTTACTTGGGAATTTGGTTGGTTTCAGTGAATCTTTCTACCAATGAAGGATTAATATTTATTGATTTGTGCTTGATGACAAAATAACTTCATGGCGAATAAAGGCTGAAAAGCAGAGATAGTAGAACCTAAGGGAGGGAGCAAGGGCCACAGCTCAGTGATAGAGCACATATTTTCCATGCAAAAGGTTGTACGTTAAACCATTGGCATTTCAAGGGTGGGCTGAATAACTGCTGTCAATCAGAAATATAGACAAGACTGAGCTAGAAGGATCAATGGTGTGACTAAGTGGAAAGGCTGGCTTCTGTATTTCCACTGAGGAATGCGTTTTTTTAAAAAGCATACCAAAGTAGCTTGTAGAAATAAATCACTATTGCTGTTTCTTTTCTTTTTTTTTTAACCTTCACTTTTTTGAGCTCTGAGATGCCTGTTTCTATATGAGGAGCTTGCCTTTCACATTTTATGACACACTCCTGTGTTTTATACATGAACATTGCAATAATAAAGGAACTGGTGTATATAGAATCTAAGCCTTTGCTATACATTTCGAAGTATACACAGACACATATGTTGTTCTAGATTTTCTTATCAACTGAGCAAAGGACATATCAATGGATGGACAGTGCTGGAGAGTTACATGCAATTTAAGTTGTATAAAAAGTCATTTTCCTGCTTTAAGTTGCCACCATTACTCCAACCAGGCTCTATATCTTAGAAGGCTACCTAACAGGTAAGTTCTTTTCTAGAACAGAGATGCACTGGGAGGAGAATGCTTTTGCTATTACAGTTTTCTTCTTATAGATGCTGTTAATTTACAAGAGCTTTCTTACACAAGCCCAACAATCAGTTCTTGCTTCTCTTCAATTATCTACAATATGGAGTGAGGAGGGCTGGATAACCCCTTTTTTCCTTCCAAACTGTGCACTGTGTCACAGCATATCATATGTAGTTGTGTGACTGCTGAAATATCAGCAGGTGAAGTTTTCCTTGCTCACTGTAACTCCTGCTGAGAAAAGGTACCAAGGATACTTTTAATTTCTGTTGGCCACAATTATGATCTTATATAAAGCACACATGATTTCTTTATTCCTGGATTGCTCACAGGGGTAAAAAGAAGGTAAAGAGTTAAAGACATAAAGAATTTCTTCCTTTCTTGCTTCTGGCAATATAATTAGCATCCAGTGATATAAAGCCTTTGGTCTGAAGATAAACCCTTAAGTTAAAAAAAAAAGAGAGAAAAGAATAAAGCCCCTATATGAGCTACTAACACTCAGGAGGATAAATTTTTTTCCAATACATAGAGAAACCTTACAGTGCAGCAGTGAACTCATCTTCCTTCTGGATGTAAGCACAATGAAATTGTTGTTGGAAGTAAAGGGGAGGGGTGCCATTTGGTAAGGAGTGGCGCATGGAATGGGACACAGTATGTGGAAAACATACTTAAGAAAGAAATTAGGATCAAGTGGCAAGTCTAACATTTACCACAAAACACCAAGCTGATTTTTCATAAAATAAAAAAGTCCCTGAATTGAGAAATATGTGTGTCTTTTAGATTGGATTGTGCAGTGAAGAGTGTCAAGAACTAAGCAATAATAAATCATTGGGCTGTATGTCAGAGTAAATGGTACAAGATAAACCCCTGTTGGAAATTGTCAAGAAAGTCACCTTAGGAGCTGCAACAGAAATCCTTGAAAAAAAGATAGGAAACAAACAAAAGATCCTTGAAACGCAAACGAACAACTGTGTGAAATCTATGTAGGTTTGGATGTCTCTCAAATCTGTTTATTTTCAGTTTTAATTTTCAATGTATTAGATGAATTATGAGCCCATCCACGGAACATGGCATAACAAAATTATTGAAGACGCTGGTGGTGTAGAGCTGTTTCTAGCAAATGAATTCTTGCTGTGTGCAATTCAGAACATCATATTGAACTGGCTAGAGAGAAGCATCTGTGTACAGCTCTTAAAACTGCAGCACTGCCTTTGCTTGTGTGTGTGTGTTTTAATCCTATATTATTGATTTAGAATTCTTCATACGGTAGCGTGCGGACAGAAAGGCTTCATGGCTGCTGGGTTCAGTTTTGGAAACAGGTCAAGGTAAAAGCAAGGGGCATTGAATCTTTGAACATATCAGCTCATCCCGTGAAGAACTGGTGGAGATAGAGATCTCTGAGCACTGGAGCTCTGAAATTTGCAGCACAAAGGGTCATCTAGAGAGAAAGAGTGCAGTAACCACCAATAACAAGGTTTACGTGCTATTGCTTTTTTGTTTGTTTGTTTTGATTTGATAAACAAAGAGTAATATTAAGTGGCTGATTTTAGCTCATTTAGAAGATGGTGTGTGTGTGTGTGTGGGTATGCATGTGTGTATAGACACAGACACGCAGTCCTCCTTTCACATTTGCAGGTTTGACCTACACAAATTTGATTATGCATAAGGCAGTTGCTTGTCTCCTCCCCCTCCCCCATTTTCCTCACCCCAGGCTTGTGAAGCTTGAGTTTAAAATGGACTTTTTTCCTTTAGAGTGAGAAGAGCCCCCCTCCTACTGCTGGAGGCATGGCCTCTCTGCCATGTGGTTGCACATTCTGCTGTGCATTGGCTGCTGATTGGTCAGGTGCTCCTTTCTCAAGATGGTCACCAGAAGTAATTAGAACTCCAGAACTCCCCTCTTCTTTGAGGAGAAAGTACTGGTAAGCCTTTTAGGTTGTCTTTTTTCTTCCCCCATTAATGCTGGGCCAGAGGCAAAAGAATGGGAGGGGGAAGCTCCAGAGGGGAATGAGAGGGGAATCGCGGGGGGAGTTATTTACAGTTTTTCCACTTTTGCGAGGGTTCTCCGCCCCTAACCCTCATGAACGTGGAGAGGCTACTCTCTCTCTCCCTCCCTCTCTCTCTCTGTATATGTATATGGAGGTATTAATACATTTAAGGTATTCTTAAATATATGCAGGGCTCAAGCTAATAAAGATATTATAGCTTATATTCACCATCCACCCAGCAGTGTAGTTTGCTTCCTACACAGAGATGTAATTCTTCATTAAATTTATTCTTAAAGGAAACAAGTTATTTTGGCAATCTTTTTTCCTTCTGTGAGAAAGCATAAGTTTGGGAATCAATCTGTGCAAATTCAAAAGGAAGCAGCTTTTTCAGCATAGAAAATAATATTTCTGTACCAACAAGGCTATTTCTGTGCTAAAAAAGTCTTCTTTGTAAAAAAAAAAAAAAAAGTGCAGTTCTTATGTGAAATAAGTCACAAACAGCAAAGATTCTCATCAGCCTAGGTTTCTCCACATCAGGGTTTCCCAACACTTGTTTTCTGACCACTTTTTGAGCGTTTTTGAATATTTTTTCCCTCTCTGTTTCTATGTTATCTGGCGGTTTGGAGAACCAGCTATCAGGGACAACTCCAAAACTAACATGGGTATTTTTTTTAAAAAATATTTTTTCCAAATATTTTTGCCTTCTATAAAATACATGGCTGTCCACATTATCCTCTCAACAACCCATTCAGATAGGTTAGGATGAGGGACAGTGAGTCACCTAGTGAATTTCATCATTCAGTGGAAATTTGAACCCAGATCATTCAAGTCCCAGGTCATTTCCGCACTGGAGTGTTAGAGTGCTATGATTCCACTTTCACATCCTATGGAATCCTGGGGTTTGCAGTTTTGGGAGGGGCCAGAAACTGGAAACCCCAGGATTCCATAGGATGTTGAAAGTGGAATCATAGCGCTATAACTGTCTAGTGTGGAAATGGCCCTAGTTCAGCACCCTAACTACTATTCCACACTGGTTTGATGGTAGCCTTCCTTGCTAACTTCCAGATGTGCTAGTTTCTGACTCTCATGACCCCCAACAGCAAACCCATCGGATATAATCTCTGTCTCTGGAAGGATGAGATTGGGGGAGCATTTAGGTACAGGACTATTTACAAAGGTACATGAATGTTTGCTCCAGCCAATTCCCTGTTTGTTCCTGTGACAGAGCAGAAGAAAGGAGCAGAATGTTGATGGGCATGAATTTAGTAAGGGCACAAATAATAATGAAGACCCCCCTTCAAAATATGGAAAGAATACTTAATTTTCGTTTAACATTTCTTTTTGTTCCAAAGAGAGGCAGATATATCAACAGCTGCACAGGCAGAAATTCTTCTAGTGTCTGGGCAAAACTGTCCCTGCTGAATGTCTGCCTATTATGCAGTTGTTAAAGGCAGCTTTGGTCAGAGAAAATGATGTCAGCCATATTAGACTGTCAGATGTCAGACATATTAGACATTCAGGCATCAGCTATTTTTCACGCCAGGATGTACATGTCAGTTCAGTTGAAAAGAAAGGAGAGCCATCCTCTGCACTTATAATCACAAAAGCACACACAACTTTCCTGTGTACTGCATATGGCGTACACACACAAATTCACGTATTGATTTACAATGTCTCCCAGAGTCTCAAAGTGGGCTCAATGATTCTCTCTCTGCTATTAAATGAGGCCCAGAGGATGGATCATAATAGAAATGAGCTAGAGAATTAGAAGTATTTGTTTTACAAAGTACATTTAACCTAAAAGAAAAAGGAGGAGAAGATGAGAATAGTTCAGTATTCAGAAAGCATTTTGAATAAGTGTTTTTAAGAAACATGGCTCTATTGGCTTAAATCAATGCTACTGGATTAGTTCTTTTGAAATCTGCACAATATGCATTCCACACAGTTTTGTGAAGTTTTTTCCCCTCCTTGAATAGTGAAGGGCTGGCAATTTGGTTTGCTGAAGGGCTCTCCTTCTGTACAGTCCAGCTGGAGTGGAAACAGGTGCCGTTCAGCCTCTCAAATGGCATCTCTTTTGGTCTCATTGCTTTGCTCTCTCTGGAGTGCTCTCCACACCAGTGTGCTCCCATGTCACATGACCACACGAACGAGTCTGAGCTCACTGCAGCAAAGCCTCTCCACTGTGATGGGTTCAGAAACAAAGCAATGCCTGGTGGAACAGGAGTAAACCAAACAATATATAGCAGACCCCGTAGCAATTTTCCTATAAGGTAGAGTGTCACATAAAATAGCTGCCGTTCTCTCAAGACATAGTGAAAGAGGGGATTAAAGAAGGTCATGGTAATTTATATAACACTTCCCCCCTGACAGTTCTGCAGCGTGATTCTCTTCTCCCAATAATGAAGGCAGAACTAAGGCCATTTCCACACTACACTGTTATAGTGCTATTATTCCACTTTCAACATCCTGTGGAATTCTACGGTTTGCAGTTTACTGAGCCCAAAGAGATCTCTGGATGAGAATTCTAAATGCCCCTCCCTAAACTGCAAATCCCAGAACTCCATAGGAGGTTGAAAGTAGAATAATAGCACTTATAGCAGTATAGCAGTGCAGAAATGGCCAATGTTAAAGTTTGACTGTAACTCTACAAGGAGTAAAATCACTCCTTCTGTGGTATAACTGTCACTTTTAAATTTATACAGTGTGACCTTACTAAATAGTGGAGAAGGAATAACGTGGTTCAGGTGCTTAGTCATGCTTTCCTTTGTGTTCAGTTGTGCTATTTAATTACTTTTGAGCAATGGGAAATTAAAGAGTTGCTTTAAAATGGTTACAGATATAACAACTAACTAGATTTTTGGCATTTAAGTCATAGCAACAACTAATTACTTTTAAACAATAAATTCCAAAGTCTACTATTCAGAGTCAATTTGTATTGTAACAGGAACTACTTATACTAAGCCATACTCCAGAATCTGAAAAATATAGGCCATTTCTGCACCTTATTGGTTCCCTCTGACATCGCATCATGATCCCAGCTGCTGGAATGGGAGCATCACAGGAACATTCCCTTCCACACCCAGCCAGCTCCCTGAGGAAGGGATTGCGAGTGACACACACTTGCCTTGCACAGTGCAGCTGCCTCTTTCTCATGCTGTGCTGGCGAAGGAAGCACATGATTGTGCTTCACCCCTTCCATATGGCCAGGGGTGACAGGAGCATTATGCAATTGCCGGCTTGTAGTGGATTTTTTCCATTAAGCGGATATCCCACGATTGCAACAGGTAGGGATGGGTTGGCAGCAGGACCACAATGAAGTTATGTGAAAGTATGGCCTGTGGACTGCTGCCATTGTGATACTGCGATGTCATGCGGAAATGGCCACAGTCATGTCAAGGAATCGTCATTTGTTGAGAAAAGCAGATCCAATTATTTCTTCCAGTGGGTTACAAATGTTTACTAACAGATTTTCTAAACTCCACAAGTGTTATTCAAGGTACTGTAACGATCATACACACTTACATACTTATTTATATTTAGGGTAGATTCTTTGTCTCATTTATGCTTGGGATGGTCACTGTCATAGAAATAGAGTCTGTGTGGAGAACTTGCTGCCCTAGCATAACATTTTTTTTAACATGGAAAGACATGTATATTCATAGAACATCAAATGCCTCAAATGTTTGATTATGTAACATATTAATTTTGCTGAAAAGAATGGCTACATTTGAGACTGAAAACGCACATTGGCATGAGTCCTTCCGGCTAGCCCAATTAGAGTAAATCTGTTGAATCTACGGGATTTACCAAGGCACAGACTTACTGTGGAAACCACGGAAAAAAACACCGCCCATCAGTGCCAAGTGTGAAAGGCACACCCAAGCCTCGCACTCAAGGCCTGTCCAGCCTGACACCTCTTTGTGTTTAGGTCTGAGCAGCCAGGGAAATCTCTGGATCAAGCCAGAGCCAGGGCAAACGGGTCTGCCTCAGTTCTCCCTCTCTGAGAACGCAGTCCCTTCCTCACTCTTGTCCCCGCTTGGCTTCTTCCTTTCAGGACTCTCCCCCTTTACTGCCTTCCCTAAATCTGACCTTCTCCCAGATGTAAGGATCAGCAGTGATTTATATTTTCCCAGACCGTGGTACTGTTGGCACTAAGGTCAAGATGATATTATTTGTAGCATGTATATTCCAGGATTCAAAATGAGACTCTGTGACACAGTTTTAAGGAACACAGAACTTCAAACATTTATTGAAACACTGTTGCTTTGAATGTGTTTTATGTCTAAATGTTTATAAACAGCACACCATTCTTCTCTCTCTCTCTCAATTCATTCACTAACTCTTGTACACCCAGTTTCTCAGTTCTCTCTCCCACAGAGCTCTTCAAATCTCCAGCCTCTCCCAAACACACCAGAAACCACACTCCCCTTCAAACACACACCAGACAGTTGAAATCCATTATTTTCCTTTTTCCATCAGCCCCTCCCCTGGGCTATCCAAGGTTCCATTTCACCAGCCAATCAGCTTAAGCACTCTCAGTTGCCAAGGAGGCTCTGTTGTCAAGACCCCCGCCCATCAGGTTCATCACACTTACCATTCAACAATTGATTCAATATGTCTACTGAAATAGGGAATGACCAAGCTGATTTAGGTATTGTCCCCACAAAAATAACTCAGGTACATTGCTGAGGTGTCTACCAAGCAAATAAGACATATTCATTCCAGGATCTTCTTTAATACTGCAAGGAATTGCAGGATGCATCTTTCAGATCTTCAGCTATTCCAACAAGGCTCATGAAAACATGGGCTCCTTCATGAGTGATTGCTGTCATTTGCTTGGAAAGTTGGGCCAGCCCTGAACTATCTTCAGTTATTATCTTTAGTATTTTCCCTAATCTTATGGGTTCTTTTTTGGTTCATTCAATGGACACCTCCAGAACTAAGGAATAAGGATCTGGTGGATGTGCTATGACACTATTTGCTTTTGAACATCTACTACATCTCAATAGCTGATTTCTGTTATCTCATCGCTTAGTACCCAGAATCTCAGATATGATGCCACTTGATACAGTGTAAACATGATAAAAATGCCCACCTATTTTCTTTGTAGAGATGCATTTTGTATCCATGCATTTATAAATATAATGCACACATTCCCCAAAATGCACATGATAAGAGTACTGCTTTGTATGACATGAAGTATAATCTTTCCCATGTCAACTCTTACCCTAAAGAAAGAAATTTACTTTCCAAAGTTTAGTTTGTCTTAAAAAGTCACATTTAAAATGCTACTAAAGGTCATGAGGTTTAGGACTATATTTTTCTCATGGAGAGAACAGAATCAAATGAAGCCTCTCCTTTTACAGTAATGGTAGTACAGGAGTGCTCCCCTCTGCACCAGCTACCTGCTTGTTCCAGGAAGTATGATGGCCACACTTCTTCCTGCTGCAGCACAGCCGGGTAGTTCCCCAGGCTGCACTGAAGGAGGAAGCACAGCCATTGTGCTTCCAGGGGCTCCATAGACAAAGTAAGTCCGCGATGGTGGCACGATCACCAGTCATTGATGGGGAAAACCCATCAACGATTTTTGGCATGACTGCACTGTCTGGGGATTGGAGAAGGACGGGACCATGACAAGATCGTGCATAAGCATCATCATGATTCTGTCCTTCTTCTGTCCCTATGGCGGGTTAGGAAGGTGGAGTGGAAAGGACTGTAGTTTAAAACACACAGATTCTACTTTGTCTAATTTTATTTTCTACTAATCATCAGAAAATTGTAACATCCTACAATGAATGTTCACAAATAGCATAAACATAGTGGTAGGGAACCTGAAACCTACTAGCAGTTAAACTCTATAATTTCCCATATCTCCTGAAGCCAAATAAAAGCAATTCTTCTTGGTGGAGTGGACATAACAGATGTATTGATTCTTATTTCTAAACAGTACTAAATATATCTTGACATGGTAATGGGCAAGATGCTGTAAAATACTGTAAAATATATCTTTTAAGAAATACAATATCTGGCATCCTGTTTAGCAGTTACAAGATGGTGTGCTAGATTTATGATTTCCTAAATGCTGGGGATTCACATTTATGGTTGTAAATGATCAAATGTGAACCCAGAAACCCACCTTTGCAATCTGGCAGTGCCCTGAATGAAATGTTTCTGAGATGCTGCCCCAGTTGTGAGGTGGCTTGAGACAACAAGTTGTGGCAAGATCCTGAGGGGCCTCGCCATCATCCATGTGATCAATTCTGATGTTCCAAATGTGAAGACTCACAGATTCTGTTGAACTGTAATAGCAGCTAATACAGGTGTAGGTTTTCTACAGTTTTAGTGTTTTATTTGTTTTCACAGTTAAAAGCTTTTGTGTTGATATATATGCATACTTGCATGTGTGCATATGGGACCCACACATTTACATATTAGTTAAATGTCAGTCGTGTGCATATTCATTTCTTCAACATTTATTTGTGTGGGCACTGATATTTGTTAAACCCAGTTCATAATTTGAGGAAACTGGATGCAAGAGGCCAGTGTGTGTGTGTATATGGAGGTATGGGTGGGGAGATGGGTTCTAGGCAATTTTCTGCCTCCATCACCTCCATCCCAGATATTTCTTCCTTTGGCAGCTGCTATCTTGTGTGCAGAGAGTGGGCAGGTAATGCACCTCCATAAAAGAAGAGATGCATCACTAGGAAACAGCAGGAAAGAGCACATTTAGCAATAATTTACCGTAATGAGAAAGAATGTAATCTATCGATATGTGTCCGCTTGGTCTGCTCTGCAAATGTTAAGTGCTGATGAGAAGTTTTGGAGCCCTGTGCTCCCTTTTTATGGTTTCTTTATCCTTAAAATGGGTTTGGACAGGATAGCTCTTGAAATATAAGGAACTTTGAAAATAGGACTGTCTTCCAACTACTCTTCAAACAGCAGATTTCTTTGCTGTGGAACATGTGGATACCCTGAATGCCTTGAAAGCATCTGCGGGAGGGGGGTTGCCAATGCATTTCCCTAGGCTAGAGCTTCTCTTTCTAATGCCAAACTCACAATTTTCTAAATGTTATTTTTTTAAAAAAGACAAATGAGTGACAACCAAAGTGGGCCCTGGCATTTGCTTGTCCACACTGGTTGCTGTCCTGACATTCATTTTCTTCTTCCTCAGTTTCCTTTTCACTGACTTTTTTTGGCACTGCCTTTAGTAATTCAGCAGCCACTTCTGTGCTGCTGCTTTTTTCAGAATGCCTCAAAAATTGTGCTGTCTTGGGACATCCCGGCACAAATGGCAATTTTCAACGAAGACAGTTTTTTTTAAAGGGATGCCATTTTCCCCCTCAGAACAACACAAAGCCCAGGGAATTCTGGGAAAATATAATCACAGTTGCTAAGAATGTTGCTGAATCTGCTATCAACACCATCAGAAAGAAGTAAGTCCACTGCCAATCCTGTGACAAATGGGTATGGACTGATAATGACTGATACACTCATTTGTACCTATTTGTGATTCATTGCTTTCATTTTAGAATGAATGGAAATTGGTCGAGATGGTTCCACTTTATGTTTTTCATTCCTTTTAAAATGAATACACATGTCTGGCTGTTGACTGGTTGAGACATTAGGTCTAAAAGTATAACATGAATTGCTGCTGTTTAGAATCCTGCCCAGATAGTGTCATAACACACCCAACAGATCCTTAAGTCCTTAGTTCTGTAGGTGTTCATTGAAAGAACCAAGAAAGAACCCAAAATCCATTTAAAACACATTAAAATTACTAAGACAAAACCAGCAAGTAACAAAAAACCCCATGGTGTCCCACAGTAACAGCATCAGTGAGTCCAGTACCTTGTTTGTTGCTGTTGCTGCTGTTGTTGTTGTGTGCCTTCAAGTCATTTCTGGCTTACGGTGACCCTAAGGTGAGGGAACCTACCACAAGATTTTCATGGCAAGGTTTGTTCAGTGAGAGTTTTCCTTTGACTTCCTCTGAGGATGAGAGAGTGTTTCTTGCCCAGAGCCACCCAGTGGGTTTTCATAGCTGAATGGAGATCCCGGTCTCCAGGGTCATAGTCCAATGCTCAAATGCTATCCACGCTGGCTCTTCTAAATGCAATACCCTCAAAGGATAGTTTCACTAATGTCCTACAAGACTTCAGTAACCTGACCACTCAAACACCTTTGAGCAGAGGTTTTCAACAGAAAAGACTGCTATACAGAAAAAGTTTCCTGACCCTTCAAGGCCCAACCTGAAAGAAGCATTTTGGGGTGAGTGGGTTGATGAGCAAAGTTTCGGAAAGAAGATCTAAAAGCTAGAGTAAAAAGGGCTATAGGAGGAGGTTCTTATTCAGGTACTCTGGTCCCAGGTCTAGATTTTAGCCATTAAACATAGTCCCTTGAATTTTGGTTTAGAACAGTGTGCATAACTTGTGCCAAGATGTTGTTGGACTGTGGCTCCCATTACGTCTAGCTAGGCTACCTGATGGTATGAGACGATGGGAGTTTCTGCCCCCAAATATTTGGAGAACAACAAGTTGCTCTACTCTAATGTAGTAGCCATTTATTGGCATATTATCTTTCTCTTTGCCATTAAAAGAGTTTTCTGCAAAAACTAATAAATATCCAAAAGCCTTTCTAAATGAGAAGTCTTTATCTGCCAGCAGATGGAGACAAGAGGGGGGATTGGCCTAGCCACCTTTAGAGGAGAGTTCCACAGCCTGGAAGCAGTCACCAAGAGAAACATTTCATCTTTCTACTTACCCTCTAATCCCCACTCCCTACACTTCCTGCATTTTCTAACCTCAGTTATTTTAAACACACACACATACACACGCACAAAATAAGCAAGCTAAATAAATAACAAAATGGCCAGAATCCTGTCATGGAAAAAGGTTCCTCCCTATGCAACATCCTCTGAAACAGCAGCTGAAGGGCTCTCAAACACAACTTCACCTCCCTCATCCCAGCTTTAGGGGTGCACCCAAGTGCCTTCTGGCTACTTTTGAGCATCCAGGGCAGATGGAACAATGTTACAGTAGGTCAAAGGAAACAGGGCGTAGAGAGAAGCCTTCATCCCAGGACATTGGCATAAGTAACCTATTACCCAACTGTGTGTTCCAAGGGCGACTCACATAAAGGCTATACCACAGGTACTCGGCACAGGCATGGACCATGGACCTCAGCTATATTAACTGAGTCCAGAAATGTATTCAAGGAAAAATATGGCATGAAGTACTCAAAAGAGTCTAAGCGAATCTGGTGTCTGATGCATTTGGAATCACTCTAGTTGTGACAGCTTTGTATTACCTGACAATTTTAGGTGTTCATTTTCATTTTTGTTCTTCCAGTTAGGAGATGGGAGAGAGGCAGACACAGAAGCCTTTGAAGTAAATTACTCTTCTGATTTATTTCTGTCTTGCTTCTGCAGGAGGCAATGTTGTTGCTATTTTTCAGCGAGTTTTTGAAACATTAGAGACTTAAACCAAGCATTTTAGCTCCAGAGAGCTTCACTCACAGGGAATCAAGAATTCATTTATTTCCTGGACACTAAACTCCTTTCTTACCTTGCAGGAATGAATGATAGCAAAAAAGGTTCCTAACCTACCATCTGTGAGGCTTGGTGACTACCACTTAACAGGAGAGATGTGTACCCAAACATGAGTGTTTCATTTCTGCAATATAGAGGACCAATTTCTATGCTACCAAATTGGCAGACTGACAGCATGTGGGTTGAGTGAGTCTGGGCAGCTTTAGGAGATGGAGTAAGATGGAGTCTGAACTGCAAACTGGGTAGAATTCAAAATCTCCTGACTACTTTGCCATATATGGTATTTACTGTTATACTTCCAGTCAATTCATATTCTCAAGAGATCAATTTAACGGGCTGTATTAATGAGTCTGCAATATGTATGTCTTCATCAGGTGTATAAACTCACACAGACATGCACACTCACAGAATATGAAACTACAAGAAAATCCAAAATATATATTGTCATATCAAAACCTTGGGTAGCGTATTTTGCATATTTTGGTTGGCTTAATGGAAGTATCAAGGCAAGGTATATTTTAGATTCTGTTGTATTTTGTTGCATGGTCAAAATGGCTACCCCTGAATATTTTTAAGAACTGGAACCTTAATTGGAGGGTAGGCCACCAGTTAGGCAGAGTGAGGCTGCTTTATCCAATGGGAGAAGAGAATGGCAAGGAGGTATTGAAAGTGTATCTCATGGTTTGTAACAGATCTCCTACTTCAGTTTGCTGTCCTCAACTGTGATGAAGAACACTACACTACCAACAGTGCTGAAATGTATTTTATTCTCTGTCCAGTCACTTCCACATAGAATGGAAGGAGAGGGCAGGTGCCAGCTCATCCTTCACTTCAGGTAGCAAAATGGCTTGGATCAGCCTTATCTATGAATAAATATTATCCTGGAAAAATGGGGACATTCTATTACTTTGAAAGGAAGGCAAAGGACCTTGAGCTTGTTTGGAGGTTCTAGCAGGGAAGCGCAGCTATTGTATACCCTTGACTGAAGAACGGTACACTCCGTCTATCTGGGATGATCATCCTCTTCCACTGAGCATGCAGCTTTGGGAGGAATGCACATGGAGTGGTGAGGGAAGAAGGGGATACCTGCTTAGCCAGCCAGCCCGCCAGCGGTGGAGCTTGGAGTGCGTGGAGGGGGGCAGAGCTATGGTGTGTGTGGGTGTGGCCAGGGTATGTGGGGCCATGGCCACAGTGCATGGGGGCATGGCCAGGGCATGCAGGGGCATGGCTATGAGCCGGGATGCCCCCAAAACATTGCTGCCTGGGGCAAAGCACCCCTCCTGCTCCCCCATTCCTATGCCACTGCAGCCAGATCAGCCTGGCGATCAGTGGGGTGACAGATGTAGCAGCCAGCTTGCCCTCACATCCATAAATACACCTATGTATGTATGTATGTATTTATATATGTGTGTTTGTGTGTTGGTTCTGGGATTCCACATTAGACTTGGAGGTGACAATTCTTTGGAGGACAGAGCTCAATTTGTGGTCCTGCGACCTGGAGGACTGGACAATCCTAGGAAAAGGTCATCTAGTATGTTTTCCCTGCTATAAGTTGGCTTTATCTAGACTGACTTATTTCTTTAACAGACGGGTCCTCAGAACCAAGGAATTACATATAGGAAGGGTGACTTGGAAACTTGCCTGTTAAAAAGACCTTGCTTCTGAGGATTCCTTAGCTAGCCACTAGATTTGAATGCTGTGTAATCTGGTGTAACAACGATGGCAGGATGTTCTGCTCTAGTGAAAGTAAATACTTCAGTTTGCCTTTCTACCACTGCACTGGAGCTAACTTTGGTGGCAGACACTATGGCACACTTCCATCATACTCCTCTGGGTTGAACAAAATTCTTCCCCTAATACCATCTTGTTTTCTTCATAGTATTATGGTGGCAGGAGACATCCATCTGCTCTTGCCTGTGCATGTTGTTGTTTATAATAGGGACATAAATATGTGGGGGACATAAAACAATTTTAAGAAAATTACTTTTTTGCATAATGGTTACTCATGTGATTTTTAAAAATAAAGATCTACTCCATAAAAATGTATCTTTTGATATGAAAGTCGAGAACTGCAAAAATTTGATGCAGCACCAAAGATTAATTATTGAACTTTTGGCATCAACTCTCTCATTTCCTGCTCTGCATTTTTCTGTTCCTGCGTAGCCCTGTACATATAATACATTAAGCTGGAAGTAAAATTGTATTACATTATGTGTGACCTGAGTACAAAAGTTCATATCACATTTTTTCTTTTGCATTGCATTTGTGATTATGTTCCTGATTATACAGTCTTTTAATAAAAGCCAAATTACTGATATGACACATTCAAAGCAAAGGTTAGGTAATTAATTCCAAAGTCATACCACTTTCCTTGGCAGCTTTCAAACATTCCTATAAGTTTATTATATATGCTTTTAAATGACCAGTTCCACAATGACCTTTTTTATGATTGTGAAGAGTTGCACCTGTTAGGTCATATTTCTGTATGCTGTAGTAGAAAACTGGTCATAGAGTCTATGGCTCAGTAGCACATACTTTTAATGCCACAGGCTATTCTATCACAGTCCTACAGCAGAGTTAACTAGTTAGAGAAGTAGAAAGCCAGCATGGTGTAGTGGTCTGAGTGTTTGACCCTGGAGACCAGAGTTCGATTCTTCATTTGACCATGGAAACCCAGGAATATCATGCACTCTGAGCCCCAGAAAACCCCATAATAGGTTCATTTTAGGGTTGCCGTAAGTTGGAAATGACTTGAAGGCACACAACAACAGCGGATTCACTTCACCAAGTTGCTACAAAATGAACAAAATAGATTTAGTGCCATGGCTCTTAGGTAACTGTGCTGCATAGGAGTTAGGGAGAAGGTGTTAAATTTCTAACCTAGGCTGTTTCCGCACGACGACGCTCTTCCGCGTCATCTCACTGCAGTCTCGGGTCCAGAAGGGAGTGCATCAGCAGTGCTCCCTTCTGCACCTGCTCAGTCCATGTGGAAGAGAACACAATGGTGTCATGTCTTCCTTCCGCAGCGCGGCCACGCTTTTTCTGTTGCTGCGCTGTGGAGGTGTCGCCAATGTGTGAAAACTGCACAAGCGTGACACTCTGCAACAGGATGGCAGCGAGACAGTGATGACATCATGTGGAAGTGCGACCTGCCGACTGCTGCCATCCTGTGGCAGAAACGAGACAGTGACGTTGTGCGGAAAGGGCCCTAGTTATGCCAAAAAGGGAGAGATTAGAGTTCAACGGGAGTACACATGCCTTCTGTGCAGAAGGTTCTCAGGTTCAGTCCCTAACATTTCTAGTTAAAAGCTGCAGGTAAACAGTGAGGATGGAAGCCACTTCTGTGAGCAACAAAGCAAAGTGTCCAAAACCACAGACGAGCTAATGAGGATCTCTGGTGACATGTCTAACAATTCTATTGGTATAACACAGTGGTAGAACATATCCTTTGTATGTAGAAGTTCTCAGAGTTAATCTCTACTATCACCAGGTGAAACTTTCCCTGTCTGAAACTATGGTGAGCTTCTGCCAATCAGAATAGACAGTACTGGACCAAATGGACCAATGGTCTGGCCTGGTGCTGGACAGCTTCCTATGTGGAGACCTTGTGAACTGCACCACATAGGAATACAAGAAGAGATATGCTGGATCAGATGAGAAGCTTACCCCAGAGATGGGGAAAGTGGTCGTCCAGATACTGGTAGACTTCAGCTTCGCTCATCCTTCCTAACTGGCCATGCTAGTTGGAGCTGATGGAAATTACAGTGCAGTAGCATCCTCCTGCTTATATCTCCTTGCCATGCTGTTTCTGAGAGTGCAGATGCTATATGGCTGTAATGACTAGAAGCCATTGATAGCACTATCTTCTATGAACTTATACAGTTCCCCTTTAAAGCAATTTTTTTGGCCATTACTTCTTGAAGTAGCAGATTCCCTGGCTTAAATATGTACTGTGTGAAGAAATATTCTTCTTTCAATGGGGCATACCAGCAACATAGTATTTTGTAGGGCTAGCCAACAACACAGTGTGGAATTAAGTCTCTTATGTATTATATAAAGTGTGTTTATCCTTTATTAACTTTAGGGTAAATATTTAAAATTTAATGCAAGAACTCTGTTCAAAAGTAAGTTATAACAGCAATTTAGAAAGTCCCCTAGAACTGGCATTTTTAATCACACCTGGGAACAGTTTTGCTACCATGTTATTTGTGAATTTACTAACTTGCTGCTGAGAAACAAGATTGTACAACACACAAAGTAAGGTATTTCTTCATTTCCAGCTGGCATTCCAATAGTTACTGAAACACAGAGAAGAACAGAAGTAGTAAACATTTTTTCAATGAACAAAATTATAATCCTGAAGCCAAGGCAGCTTTTGAATGGAGCCTAGGCCAGGGCACTAATCAGTTAGGCCTACTGTTAAATATCATTATCACTAAATTTTCTGTTCAAAATAACTATCCAAATACAGCAGATCAAGCTGATCCCTCACAAGATTATATGTGAACCACATGAACAAGTCAGGATTACCTGAAAAATTGTTTTCCTGTTTGTAGGCCTGTTAGATTGATATATTGATTGGAAGAATTTTAGCAGTCCATTGAATCTTGCAGATTATCATATGACTGTGACCTGGAAACAGATGCATTCTGCCGTTGCCCACGCTGGGAGGAGATGTCATCTGTGGTGTGATTCCTAACATTTTTTGAAGATCCTTTTTTTAAAAATTGAGGCTTTTCCTAAGGACCAGTTGATACTACTATTGATGTTTTACTGGTTCCCTCATCTCTATCCCTTTGTAAAGGGACTGAAGCTTCTTTTTCTTTATGCTTATCAATCTTTATCTAGCCCAGTGGTTCTCAACTTGTGGGTCCCCAGATGTTTGTGGACTTCAGCTCCCAGAAGCCCTGAGCATTGACCATAGTGGCTGGGGCTTCTGGGAGCTGAAGTCCAAAAACATCTGGGGACCCACAGGTTGAGAACCACTGATCTAACCAGAGTCTCTTAGACTCACTTGAGCAACCAAGGTTGTAAACAACAGGATTGTCTAGTAGGCAGTTCAGCATCAACAGTCCACTTTAGAATCTCTTAAGCTTTGACTTTCAGAAAATTTGTATTACAGGAGAATAAATGTGCAGCTTTATAATTCTTTTAATATATTTATTATATAACAGTTAGCATATGTCTATATCACACGGACATATATAGTTAACACTAAGGATGTGCTTGTTTAAATTGTTAAAGCCACTTTGAGACCCAATGTCTCAGTGTTTTGAGACCCAATGTTGGGTAAAAAATGGCATATAAATGATGATGATGAGTAATAATTTGTTCCTGCAGGATAGAAGAAGCAATTTAAATAATTTTCTCCTTCCTGTATGAATATATCCCCATGCCTCCTCTCATCCTCATGCCCTGGTGGAAGCAAGTGGTTGTCAGCCAAATAAGAAGTCTCCCCTGTTACCTTTTTTCAGAGCCCGTGCCATACAAGTGTTGGTTGGCTAGTCCCCAGCCTGCATGGAAATGAAATGGCTGTGCAGGCAGGAGAGTGAGCAGGCTTGTCCACTGCTGGCTATCATGGGTAAATCTCATTGCTTGATTCTCTTGGCCTCTCCCACCTGCAAGGTGGAGACTTGGTCTCCCATCTGCACAGCTGAGTGATGATGCTTATCTGTCATTGGCCAGCTAGTAATGGACAAACCTTGGTCAATTACTCTCCCCAGCCCCTCCAACCTCCTTTGGTTATGCAGTGACTGGTAGAAAGTGGGGCAGATGTGGTAGCCAAGTGAGGATGCTTGACTGTGGCTGGCTATGTTACTCTGACTTCTGGGGGTCCCTTGGGGGACACCTTGATTCCCTCCAAAAATGCAAAGATAGTGGGAATTAGTGGAGCACTGTCTGTAGCAAAATGAGGGGCAGGGTAACCCAGCAGAATCTTTTACCCAATTTTTATGGGGTCAAATCAAGCAAAAAGCCAGACAATTGTACCAATAACTGGATTTTATTAATAAATGTGTACTCACTCACTCACTCACTCACTCACTCACTCACTCACTCACTCACTCACACAAGGCCTATCGAGAAGGGAAAGAGGTGAAAATTGATAGGGGATTCAGCTGAGAGGGTGTAAAGGCAGTGATACTGCATCTATCCTGAAGTCTTCAGTCCGGGAAGTGGCAAGAAGAATGGAGCTCAGCAAAGAGAAGTGGCTGAGGGGATCACTTGACTAACAGAGTGCCAGTCTGCTAGTGTGGCGGGGAATTCTCCAAAGAGACCCTCAAAAGCCAGGACTACTTATAGGGCAGAATGTACCCCATGGGCAGGCCCTCTCCTAGGAAGAACAATGGCCAAAATGAAGGGAGAAATGCCACACAATAGCAAGTTGGTAATTTGCATGATTGATTTATGTAGGTGGACCTTGCAGTGCAGGGTTTGCTAATGTCAGAGTTGCTCAACCTGGGGAAAACTCAAGTTGGCTATTCCTTGGCTAAGGACCCTTTGTCCGTGCGGATGTGTTTAGCCTGAGGTCCCCTAGGGGAACATGGCTGGGGATTTTCCTGGCCTGACCTATTTTCGGTCATTTGACCTCCTTGTCTATATATCCATTCAAGCAACCTCTCTGGCATGGCGGGCATATTTGATATCAAATTCATATTCCCTAAGATAGGGTATGCCAGTGGGGTAACAGTTACCACAGCCAGAGATGGGTGACCCTCCTTGCTTGGTGCCCCTTTCCCTGTATACCTATATGGCTACATATCTGGTTGGAGGGACAGAGTGGGCAGTTGAATCAGAAGAACTGTCTGCCACCATTTAGCCAGAGATAGACAAGTGTCGGTTAGCTACTCTCTGCCATCCACATGAGCAGGCAGGAAGGGATTGCCCATTGTAGCCAATATGTACCAATGCAGGCACCCTTTGGACCTCCTACAACTTTTCTGGAGGTTCTGCAGAATGATGTCTTCATAGTGCTATGCTGGTGATGATCCTTCTCACCTGATGCCATGCAGTGGTAGTGGAAGAGACTGAAAAAAGGTGAGCCTGGGTTCAGGTGAGTCTTCCAGTCTATTTGAGGACTGAGGGAAAATTAGAATGGAACTGAATGAGCACTCTCCTTGCTGAGGTTTTTGAACATCTGAGAAGCCTCTCTCTTTTCCTTCTTTTTATTTTTTCCTCCTTGAGTCTTCAAATCTCTATTCTAGGCTCCTTACCTTTCTAGGAATATTGGCCAAAATCTTGTTGGACAGTTATGAATGCATAACTTAGGGCCTTTCCACACCACACTGTTACAGTGCTATTATTCCACTTTCAACATCCTGTGGAATTCTGGGGTTTGTAGTTTCCTGAGGCCAAAGAGCTCTCTGGATGAGAATTCTAAGTGCCCCTCCCTAAACTGCAAACCTCAGGATTCCACAGGATGTTGAAAGTGGAATAATAGCTCTATAATTGTGTAGGATTGAAAGGCCCTGAGTTCCACACTTGTGACTATTGCATATTTATGATCCCTATGGAGTTAGGAGTTACTCCAATTCCCAGTTACTGGGCAGCAGCAGCTGCAATCTATGGGGGTCTGTTCCCCTGTCATTTGGGAAGTAGTTGGCTAAGGGTCCAACCCATACCCTTGCACAAGCAATCTTCAGCATGAAGGGAACTTGTGAGAGGAGTTCTGCTTCTGCTTGTCACATCAGAGATTACGTGCAGGAGAGGGTGTATGTCAGTTGCTTCCCAATCAACAAGGGAACAGACCCCCATCAATTTCAGTGACTGCTGCCTGGTAAATGGTGCTTACACATTTGTAACTCCCCAACAGGATTCCAGTCAATTTTCTAGGAGCATTTTTCATACTTTAAAAGTACATGATACTTGTAGTATCTTTGAGTGGTGAAGAATCCAGCTTCTTGCAAAACACAGTTTAGGTACTTCTCAAGTTAGTTCAGCATTGTACTATGTTCAGATATATTTATTTTAATCATTGTTTCAGAGAGTATCTCTAACCCTATCTGTGAATTGACATTACAGTCTGAGCATTTCAAAATGTTCTCACCCATGTCATACATTGCACGCAGTGTGGAAGAGAGTTTCTCCTGACTTGGCTGCCAAAGGGCTGATTGGCCTCTTACTGCTGCAGTCTCACATCTTATATAGTTGTTAGAGCATTTGCTTATCTGTTCCTCATTCAAACATATATTAGAGATACTTTACCTCCCAAACAAGAAGGTCTGAGAGGTCCATAATGTTTAGTTCCCCTTTCTGCTCAGGCTTCCTAGCACATGTATATGGTGGTATGTCCTTTCTCTTGGAGAAGCTAAGTTCAAGAAACCTATGTTGACTTCTTGCGGGATGTCATGGCTGGCTTCTCCCGAAGAGGATGGCTATGTTTCATAGTCCCCTTATCTTGATCAAAGAATCTACAGCTGAAAGGCTCACACTGATGGCACTGGCTTGTTTCCCAGACAGGATGTTTTTGTTTTTTAGCAAAACAGTTTTCTATCCCGTCTCTTACACAGACCAGTAACTTTGTAAATTTTTGATTTCTAAACGCAGGCACAAATGGAAAATTACTGGAAAATCATAATGGGTTTCCCATGAAAGTATCCTGCTATTTTTATAATGTTTTACGATTTCTCCAATGCTTGAATATAATAAGCAGATAATTAATAAGTAGATTAATAAGCATTTTAATAGGCCATTTAAAATATTTTTGCTCAGGCCAAGTCACTCTTCGAAAACACTATACCATTAAATTGCAAAACGATTTTTGAAGGGAATCACTGAGGGAGGAAGGTTGTTTCTTTGTGAACAACATTTAGTAGTAGTTGATCTAATGTCAGGGAGAAGGTGGCTCACATTCAGTATACTTATTATCCCTGAGGCAGCACAGCTAATTTATATCATGGAGTCCTCATGCGAGGACAACATGAAGAAAAGAACTTTGAAAAAAGAACTCAGTACACTGTCTCAAGATCTTGGAGACAAGATGGGATCAGGGCAGGATGCAATTACGCCATTCTACTGAATGATTTCCGCTAGCTGGACTATTTGAGTTCTCAACAGAGGGCTTTATAAGAGGAGGGAAGAAAATCCCATGTGGACTGGAATTCACCTGGCATGATGCTGGATACTACAAAGAAATGGTACTCTTGATACAGTATACCAGGTTGCTGTCCTGGGCATACAAGGTTCTTGCACAACAGTTTGCTTGCTTTCTATAAGAAATGGCAAGTAGGTATATCTAGTGGTAGTGATTATTGTCAATTATTGGTAAATCTTCTGTTTCTAACAAGATGAGCATGAAAAAAAAATGGTTGTCCCAAATTCACAATTTTCTGAATTTGTTTACTCAAACCCATTTCAAGTCTCTAGCTGCGATCACCACTAGAAGCAAACAAGCGGGCAAGCAAACAATGGATCTATGAATTAGAGCATCTCAGCACTCAAGGCTCAAAGAGAGAGGAGACTATGCAGGTGAATAGTGAGTACACTGGCGCAAGCCTTGATAATACCATTTACTGGAACAAGAGGAAAGAAAAGCTGGCAGTCTTACAAAGTGATAGCACTTTGTATGTATATAGTCACAGTTATGCTGTGCAGGGAGCTATCTTAGACCTTGACTCTGTATTATTAATATTTGGGTACTCATGCAACCAAATACAAATATACATAATAGAAGTACAGCTACAAACATGAACCAAAGAGGGGTAAAATAAATAACAAGTAGCAGAGGTAGAGACTAAATAAATAGTAAAACGATCCTCAGCAAAAATAACAGATGACCAACTGGTTTGACATTGAATCTTATTCAAAGCTGTTTGTGCAACTATACTAAGAAAACCATAATGAGTGCCTTATGCTTACTGTACCATTCATGCATCATTAGTGGAAGCCTACAGTCAACCAAGAATATGTTATACAAACAAGATGCATAACCCTACAATTATGAATGTCAAATGACAAACTACTAATCAGGAAACCATATGGTGGATGTGGAATATACCAAAAGCTGAATTAAATAGTCATAAACACCTCTGTGAAAAAGGAGCAAATGTGCCTCTGAAGCAGATTGAACAGCTATCTGAAATTCATTGGCCATCACAAATATTTGACTTAGCTTTCTGTTTTTTTAACTCTGCTGAACAATGCAAGGTCAAAAACAAGTCATTACTGTCATTTAGAGAAATGTTTAATAATCACTGAGATTAATGATTTTGCTCCAACCTACGGCATCCTTTGTCTGCTCGGACTGTTAAAATCAAAAGTCACAACATGTGCTGTTCATCCATGCAATTAGAAATATCTGATGCCACCAGACCCACTTCCTTTGTGATATTTTGAAAGAGCTGGAGTTAATGCTGAATATAATCGCCATCCAATCAATGGTATTGTGCTTCATCCAGTAAAAACCACATTCAACATAACTGCTGCTAGTTCCTGTTTAAATTCCTAATCAGAGATGGTGCCAACATGTAATCACATTGCAGAATAAATTGTTGTGATATAAAGTGAGTAGAGCAGCCTTTTTTTATAAGCTAAAAAAACCCCTTGCAGTTCTTCAGATGCTATTATTGAAGAGTTTATTTTTAACTGCTTCACACTAAGGGCCAAATGGCTATAAATGTGAAGGTATGATTAAAACCAGTAAACCCTATATACCTTCCAAGGTCTCATTGCTGACCTGGGTCCCCAGCAGGGAAGAATTGGCTGCTGAGAAACTCTGTGTGTGAGTTGTGAACGATCCTTATTGTTAACTGTTGCATTTCTATGATCTTGCCTGATTGTTACGTGTCACAACTGCCAGCCATCAATGGGGCAGTATCTGTCATGGCATTCCACTAGCAGAATGGTAGGATCTAATGTAACGGGAAGGGAGTTATCCTTCTCCCTTCTGCAGTTCCCCAAACCCTGTGCAGTCCCAAGGCCAGCTTTAGACATCTGGAACATTCTCTGGGGACTGCCTTCAGATGACAAGGACCAGTATCCTCTTGGTAATGTGCACAGACCTGAGCCCAACTTATGCCCATATTTTTTAATGGTCAGTGCAGATGGCAGAATTAAACTCCACTGTGTACTCTGACCTCCTGACCCTGACTTTACCTCTCTTGCTGCCAGGGACCACCTCTCTCAATGCCATTCAGTGGCAAGGAGATAACCCAGGGTTACCAGATAGCAGCTGGCTGTTTTAGTAGCCAGTTGCAGGACAACACAACCCCAGCTGTCTTCTACGCATTTGAGAAGATGATGTTATCTTTCTGTAGCTGTCTGCTGAAGCATATCTAGCCACTGCCTGCCCATTCCCTATTATGCCCTTGTCACTGAATGGCCATGGACTAGAATCAGGAGAGATATGGTCACGAGTCAAGGAAGGCACTTATTTGTTCCTGGTGGAGTATAAAATGATGCACACTCTTAACCACAGAGGACTATAAAGTAGAATGAGAGGGGGGGAATCGCCATCACCTGCAGCAGAATGTTGAGTTTAGTTGAGGGTAGCTGGTAGGCAATCTGGTCAAATCAGTGACTGATCTAGAATAGAGCAAATATCAGAGAGTGATGACCCCCAGCCTAATTCCTTTTTGTTGTTCCTCAATGTTTTGGTATTTAAGACCCTTGTGACATTTAAGGTTGTATCTAACATGGTCACTCTGCTGGTAGATGTCTGCCATCAAACTGCAATGGGGTAATTTTCAGTAATTCCGCCTCCTCCTCCTTGTAGCTCTCCACCTCCCCCCCCAGTTTGTTCAGGAGAATTGGGGGATTTTGGAGCAGAGTATGTGGTATATGCATTGGGCCAAAGATCACCTTGATTCCTGTTTTGCTGTTAGATGTCTTCCATCAGCGAAAGAATCATTATCATGTACAAGTGTAATAATTTTCATTATGGCATAAGTTGTTAAAAATAGCTGTGATCTCTCTACTCATGGTCTGAGTCTGTTTCTTTTTTAGAGAACCATTATACAATGGAGAATGCTTCAGAAGACAAATACATGAGGAAATATCTTTGGATGAATTGGTGGCAGCAACTTTAGCACTGTATTATCATGCACACAGAGAAGTCTGGAATTGTTTGCACCTGACAGTGTTTTGAACCACAAGAAGCAATGGTGCAAATATGAATCTTGGTGACCTGTAATGCTGGCAGGGAAGTGGTCATAGCATTGTTACTCATGCAGGACGAGGAGAGGCTCCTTCCTTTCTAATACTTAGGACAGTCAGTATACCAGGATACTATCCTCCCTCAAGGAAAGCATATTTGTGTCCGGATACCTAAACATACAATCCAAAAATGTTACGTACTTCAAAGTATTTATTATCTGCATAAGTGTAACATGGACAAGGGATGTGCAAGTGTTCATTATGTGTTGTTTATTCTCTGTGTACAGAGAGGAAGGCAGATTGTTACAGAGGGCAGAGAAATCTAGCATAAGGGGAAGAGGGGTTAAAATGTTTTCTGAAACCATTCCAAATCAAACACAAAATAAGCCTAAAGTTTTCCTCAAGTCAATAGTAAGATACTCTGCTGCTGTGGTTGTGTGGCACCTCTATTGCAGCATACTTCCCTTGGACTACTGGAGTTGATTTTGTACAGGTTTATGGATCATCTTGGATGTCGGCACTGGAGAATGCCAGATCCAAGAACAAGAACAGCAGCCCTTTCTGAATGAAATCAGTATACTCCCTCTCATGTTATTAACCATCCTCCTCTGTTTCCTGTTCCTGATTGAATGGACTGACAAGGATGAGAGTACTCACAGTCTAGCATTGTGCTCTTGATTTGGTGCAAGAAAAAGCAAGCCTCCGAGGCACTGAACTCCTTTAGATGAGAATTATAATTTCAGCCATTCTTTTAATGACAGGTAGTCTATTGGACTAAAGCAAGGCATGGCAACTTCCATTGGACTCACTGGGAACTCACTGGGGATCAGCCCTTTCACTGCTGCTTAATGCACTGAAATGGCAATGAAACCTTAACTTTTTCAGGTAAATAGGTTCTGCAAATTGGTACTGTACACCTTATTTAAAAAGGGGAATCACACTGCCAGAAGCCTCAGACAAACCAGCATTTTAGTGTAGACATAGACAAGGTATACAACAGTAGGATCCTCTGTCTTTTTAAGAGCATCAAATTTCCCAAGAGTTTTCTGGGATAAAAAAAACCCAGAGGGATTTTGCCACTGTTGATGCAATGAATTTGATGGTGTGCTAGCTTTTAGAAGATTTATATGAACAAAGTATTGTGACATGATGAATTTGCTGGCAGCAACTGGAGACAGGAAAGAACCACAAGAGTGCACATCAGAAACATGCAATCATAGGCTATGGCTTCACAACTTCTGATTGTGTCAGAAGAAATCCCATTTACTGATCTATGCCAGTTCAGACTGTGTGTGTGTATGTAAAATTATTTGAACTCTATTTCATACATGCAGATATAGGTAGGGTAGATAGATAGACAGACAGACAGACAGACAGACAGACAGACACCATATGTAAAATTAGCATGTCAAGTTTTAAAAATCAGTTGTTTAAAAGTCCGCAAAGCAGAATCTGGAGTAGCACTAATTCCAGATTAAATCAGGACTCTTTCTCTTCTAAGCAAAGTGCAAACTCTAGTTGTTCACACATTATAGTCAACACAGGCATAGTCTGTGTACATATGTATGAAGGTCGTTGAGCTGTACACTAGCATGATGATTCACTTATAATGTTCCACATGCATTTGCTGTACACACACATTGATGATCAATGTACCCATACAGTTCTTCATGGGTAATAAATGATGGCTTCCATGTCAGTGAGATGATGAATCTACTCTATAGTTTAGTCTAACACTGAAGGAACTATTCAAGGTGCCAAATCCTATCCCCAAAATACATTCAGTAATGTGGATTACTCCTTTCAAGTTCAGATTTAGAGCCGATTCATCACTTCACTGGCGTTGGAGCTATTGGCTGCCATAGAATGAAGTCAACTACACATGTGCTCATAAAGAGGCTTCTGAGTTTGCAATGCTTTTCAGGTATTCAGACTTCTTGATTAACAAACAATAGAAATAATAAATACCCCTAAAATACATCTAAAAGTCTGTATGAATTTTCCTGCCCCCTTGAAAATTGCAAGTACTTTCCTCCGACTTTTGAGGGAGATATAGGCCCCTTCCATGCAGCACACTCAACCCACCATGGGGATAAGAGAAGGATGAAGTTGGGACAATGCTTATGCACGACATCATGTCGAACCTGTCCTTCTCCCATCCCTATGTGGCATGATTGCACCACAAATCATTGATGGGTTTTCCCCATCAATGACTGGAGATCGCGCCACCCTCCCACCATGCGCCCACACTTACTTTTGCTGCAGAGGTCCTGGAAGCATAATGGCTGTGCTTCTTGCCCAGAGCAGCCTGGGACAGTAGCCAGCTGCACTGCAGAAGGAAGAGGCATGGCCATTGCACTTCTTGGTTCCCGCAGGCAGCTAGTGCAGAGGGGAGTGCTCCACCGTGTTCCTCTCCCAGAAGAGCCGCTGCTGCCATCGTCACCAGACACCAATGGGACAGGGGTAAGCTGCAGAAAGGACCATAGGCTGGATCCTGTTGATTACTCCTGATCAGAGTAGACCCACTGATTCAATTGTTCAGTAGTGAGTCAACTTGTACATAAACCTGGTTGATTCCCTGGTTTCACTCTAATTGGAACTAACAGTATAATTTAGGCCCTAAAACCCAGTTTTGCTGTCTTCTAAAATCATTTTAGCTGAATAACACTTACCCTGAACATTTTTTTGCCTGGATTTTCCTTTTCCTGAAGAATCTTACTTATGAATTAGCCAATCTATTTAAACTGACTATATGAAAACTGTAGTAATACACACAACCAATTTACTAGTGAACTGAAAGGAAATGTATCACAGACATGTAGCAAACATACATTTAGTCCAGACCCATCCACTGAGTTCCTGTAAAAGGCGAGACAGATTAGGATTGTCAAATCACACCTGGGTATTCTCCTGTGTGAAGAAAAGCATTTCCAGATCTTTTATGCATGGCTGCTCTGGAATACGAGGTTCAGTTGCAGAATTATGATTTCCACATTTTTCCCCACCCAGGTATATTGCACAGTTTTAAAATAAAATTTGCAGCCTTTTCCAATCAGTTGTGTCAGCAGATTTAGTTCATCTTTAAGTCCCTGAAAACGTGACAGTCTTATTTGTTATTAGGGTAGTAAATAAACAAGAAACTTGTCAGAAGCAAAACTGGTCTGTGTGCCTTTGTGAGATAAATGATGCTGTTGAACAGACAAATATTTATGAACATGGAGGGCAGTGTTGTCAACCTAGCTAAAAATCCTACATTTGCCATTAAAGTGAAATACATAAATAAGCTATTTTTGGCTTCTGTACCCAAAAGGAGCAGAGATGAGTCAACTAATAAGAATTTATCTGCAAATTTCACAGTAGCAGGCAGAGCATAATTCAAATGCTACAACTGTATAGTCTTGGCTCCATAACAAAATACATCATAAATGCTCCCAAATAGATTTTAGCAGTGGTTGTATTTAAGCAAAGCAACTTTGCCCTGAACTTTTGCATCAAAAAGAGGGTTTGTATTATATAGCGGAATTAGTATTTTGAGCAATATATGCTATTCACTTGCTACAACTGCTTAACAGAAAGAAAAGCATTCGTTGTCTAGTCAACTTCATTCATACTGCAAGGTGACATCAAGCTCTCTCTGCAAATGATCTTGTTGTCATCAAACGTCCAGCATTCTCACAGGGCTCAGGAACCTCAGTATGAGAAGCTCTCTGCTCAGCTGATCCAATATTTTTGCTTTTAGTTCCTTTTAGTTATAGCTCCAACACATATAGCTTATGTACTATTAAAGCAAATGGGTTACAATCTGTTAAGAGGAGACCCTACCTTTTATATCAGATGCTGAGCCCAGAAAGCGTTGTTGGTAAGCCCTGCTCATATTCCAGGGCTCTCCTTGTCTGCCTTTATTATTGTATAAGCTATGGTGCCTCTGGGACTCTGAGGTGCTGTTATTTTAACTACTCACCTATAACCACAAACAGTATAATATACATGTTGGGTTGTTTTTCTCATAATCAGTTTGGGAGTGTTGGTAGTGGAGAACAGTGCAGCCATGCTTGCAAAAATGACTATATGCCATTAAGAGGCAACAGAAGCAGAATTCCCTGGTGTATTTCTTCTGCCTTTTGTCTGATTTGTTGCTTCTTCACCTGTGGATTGATACTCCTAGACTTGACTTTGCTTATTCTTACAGACTTCTCTCCATCCTTCCTTCACTATTTTAGATTTGTGGCAGACCTCATTGTTTCTTCTCCCTGCTAGATGTATAGTCTACACCAATAAAACTTTGGCTGCCATTCTGTTCAGTAGTTACAAGATTGTAGGCTGGACATTCAGCCTTATAACTGCTGAGAATTCTTGTTCACAGTTGTTAACAACCAAATGTGATCTTAAAACCCACTTTTTCAGCTTGGCAGCACTACAACCAAAGAGTTTCCAAGGCACAGTAGATTGAGATGCAGGGAAATGATATACGCAGTTGTCTCTTAGACAGGGGCTATATTGAGAAAAGCAGTTGCAATAGGACCCTGAAGTGTCTCTCCAGCTGCTTGTGTTTGATGCACTCCATGATCGGGAGAGCACTGTAGAAATCATTTCCACTGCCTTGAACTGTGGTGCCTCAGAAATCCTTTGGTTAGGTTGTTGCCAGGCTGAACAGGTAGATTTTGGGGAGACGGTATCATTTGAAGTAACTATGATGACAGTCATAGTGGTGTACTAGTTTGATTGCTGGACTAGGACATTGAGAGACCAGGATTTGAATTCCCACTCAGCCATGGAAACCTACTGGATGACCTTGGGCAAGTCACACTCTCTTAGCCTCAGAGGAAGGCAAGGGCAAACCTCTTCTGAATAATTCTGCCAAGAAAATCCCATGACAGTTTTACTGTAGGATCAAAGATATATGCTGAGTCAGGCATGGTTTCCTCTAAGTGGACAACAGAGAAAGAGGTGATGTGGCCAGATGAGCAGGTGCAAAGTTATCAGGATTGTTATGACTACACCTTGTGTACTGGGGAAGGCCACATGCCAGAACGCTGATTGGGTCACCCTACTTGTTCAAGGTGACAGTGAGACTTAAAAAGGCTAGTTTTTGCCTTCACAAGTTGCCAGTTAGGTTTGCCTAGTTGGTCATCTCATGCTGCTGACAATTTATGCCTTGTAAGGGGAGATGCTGCCTGTTTATCTCCTGATGTTTTTCTTGCTTCATTTCTTCTGGAATGTTTTGCCAAAAGCCTTATCTTTGTGTGCAGCAATAAATCTGCCTCTAAGCCTAACATAATGAGACTCCGGACTTTTTCCTGCTTCACTGAAAACCTCTGCTGCTTGCTTCACTGTCTGAACTCTGCATATGCTCAGAGGAGCCAGTTCCTGCTAACCCTGACAAAGTCAGAAATGAATTGAAGGCACATAACAAAAGCAATAACAGAGCTTTGTCATTGTAGTTATGTCTGGCAGTGCAGGATCATTGTTTCTGTCACTTCACTGGTCAGTCTTTTGTTGATGATGTTAAGCTTCAGCTACTATATAGAGTAACAGGAGGACAGAGACGAGGCCCATTTTGGGAAAACAGGCCTGATCCCTGACCCCTTCTCTGTGGGCCTTTTTGCACTATACTGTTATAGTGCTATTATTCTACTTTCAACATCCTCTGGAATTCTGGGGTTTGTAGTTTCCTGAGGCCAAAGAGCTCTCTGGCTGAGAATTCTAAATGTCCCTCCTTAAACCTCAAAGCTCAGGATTCCATAGAATGTTGAAAGTGGAATAAGAGCACTATAACCATGTAGTGCAGAAAGGCTGTGAGTGTGCATGAAGCATGGTTCTGCTAGACTGACAAAGCACTGCCCCTCTGATTGGGGATGATTGGGGGCAAAAGGTAGAAATGGGGCCCCCAGTGTTCCTTTCTGCTGTCGTCATAAAAGGGTCTGCTCTTTCTAAAAGCAATGCCATTGCATTCACTCCTCAGTGCCGGTGTACCCCTGTCAACCCATATCCACACTTCTTTCATCCTTCCAGCCATGGAAGGAGGAGATGAGGTGGCAGCACTGGCAGTTCTAGAGACAAGGAAGTGGGACAATACAGAGCCTAACTATTTTTTTTAATGCCCTCAGTTTCCCCAGTTTTCTCTTCTACAGTGTCTCTGCTTCTGCATGTATTCTAAAAATAGCCAGGCTGTGTGATTCTCACCCCTCTTTCTCTCTCTGAAGCCTTTAAGGGCTCCAGGAGGAGCCAATACTACTGCTCCTGTGGTCCTCATTCTCCTCTATTGCACCTTCCTTCTGTAGGGAGCAGGCAGTATCTGGTTGCTCTGATTGTCTGGTGTCCTGGAAGCCATATCTGCCTCAGATTGCTTTGCTCCATCCCTGAATAATACCCCAAACTCTCAAAGTATTTTCAGTTTAATCTCCCTGAATTTTCAGTTAGAAAGGAAGAAAATATAATGGTCACTTCTTCACGGGGATGCAACTCCTCAATCTTCAGTATGGCTCAGGTTGCAAAATTATATAATAATAATAATAATAATAATAATAATAATAATAATGATGATGATAATAATAATATCCCGCCTCTCCCAATGGATTGAGGTGGTACTACAACAGTATATAAATACATTAACAGCAATTAAAACATAACCCATCCTCCCCACCCACCAACCCATCTAAACCACCTAAAACATATTAACTATTAAAAACAAGTAGACAGTTGATGGGAGGCGGTGGAGCACTAGTCTGGGAAGGCCTGTTGGAAGAGAACAGTCTTGACCGCTTTTTTAAAGCAGTCAAGACTGGTAATATGCCGGGTCTCTTCTGGCAGGCCATTCCATAACTTGGGGGCGATAGAAGAGAAGGTCCTCTGGGTAACTGCAGCCAACCTAGTTCTGATCAGCTGCAGTAAATTCCTCCCGGAGGACCTTAATGGGTGGGGCGGATTATATGGGAGAAGGCGATCCTCAGGTGGGCTGGCCCCAAGCCATGAAGGGCTTTAAAGGTAAGAACCAAAACTTTGTACTGTGCCTGGAAACCAATAGGCAGCCAATGTAAGGACCTCAGAATTGGTGTTATATGGTCAGTTTTAGATCTTCCAGTGACCAACCTGGCTGCCATATTCTGAACTAATTGAAGTTTCCGGACTAAGCACATGGGTAGCCCTATGTAGAGCGCATTGCAGAATTCAAGCCGTGAAGTTACCAGCGCATGCACTACTGTTTTTAGGTGTTCCAGGTCCAGGAAGGGGCGCAGCTGGCGTATCAGCCAAAGCTGATAACAGGCACTCCTGGCTACCGCATTAATTTGGGCTGTCATCTGAAGCGGCGAGTCCAGGAGCACCCCCAAGCTGTGGACACAGTCTTTCAGGGGAAGTGTGACCCCATCTAAGACTGGTTGACAAACCTCCATACCTGGGCTAGGGCCCTTAACAGCGAGTACCTCCGTCTTATCTGGATTCAGCTTCAGTCTGTTTTTCCTCATCTAGTCCATTACTGCTTCAAGGCATTCATTTAGAGGCGAGATGCCACTCTTAGTCGATGCTATTATCCGAGGCATGGAGAGATATATCTGGGTGTCATCAGCATACTGATAGCACTTTGCTCCATGCCTCCTGATGATCTCTCCCAGTGGTTTCATGTAGATGTTAAATAGCATTGGGGACTGGACAGCGCCCTGAGGGACGCCGTATTTAAGCTCCTTTTTCATGGAGCAGCTGTCCCCAAGCATCACCATCTGGTATCTACCTGAGAGATAGGACCGGAATCACTTAAGTGCGGTGCCCCCCATCCCCAGCTCTCTCAGGCATTCCAGAAGGATACCATGGTCTATGGTATCGAAAGCTGCTGAGAGGTCCAAGAGTACCAGCAGGGACAACTTCCCCTGTTGATACCTAGGTGAAGATCATCCACATACAGATATGAGGGAGCAAACCCCAGCAAATACAGTTGATATGTTGAACATTTCTGGCTTGTTGCAAACAAAGTAAAGTGTGTGTGAGCAGAAGAAAGAGTGATTTCACCAATCATGGACTTTCTGTCTGGTTTGTTTACTGTGATGTCCAAACCAAATATGGCTTGTCTCTTCCCAGACAAACCAGAAAAATAACTCACAATTTGTACTAAGCTTATTTCTCTGTCCAGTAAAACGCAAGCCAAAATGTTTCATCTTGCCCTGTCACTGACAAGCCAGAGTTTGGGCTTGCCATTCTGTGTGAATGTGGTTGAAAGGATTAACTTATGCATAAGTATGCAAGGAACTACAGTTGTGGTTGACAGATATGAGGGCTAGTGGGGCAGAGAATGTGGTCACCAGAGGGCCCACAAAAGGGATAATCAGAGCCAATTACCCCGGAGCTAATTTCACTTGTTTTGCTCTTTGCAAGGACCAATTACATCTTGCGCTTCTCTGCTGTTTGGGAGAAGTATTTGGGGTTAAATGAGCAATACCATACCTGCCCAAATGGTAGGACCATTCCTGGGTGTATGTTTAAGGTGAATAATTCAACTGTATATACTCATGCAGTTGAAAATACAGTTGAATAATTCACCTTAAACAGTTTCCTTACATGGTCTTCTAACACTCCCCCCAACCCCAATAACACATTTTAGAGTAATTTTTAAAAGCATATTTTTTTATTGTCATTGTTTTATATTTTAAAAAGTAAACCTCTGAAGTGAGAAAGCTTTTGACTGAACTACCAACAATATCTTCCAGATTCTAAAGCTGATGTTGTTTTTGGCAAGTACCCAAGAAGCTCCTCAGTAAACCATGGTTGTCCTCTGTGTGGGACTAAAGCAATCAGGATTAAATATCATCTAATTTCTACTTCTATTCTCAATATTGTCTATAACACACGGCACATAGAGCAGGATCTCCGAGGGGTTTGGCTGAGCCACTGTCTGACAGCCTGGATGGTAGACAATATATTATTTATCATACTCAGTGGAATGAGGCGGGAACTGACGCTACTTACTGGAGCAGCTGTGAACCCCCACTCTCCTCAATTTCCCAAACAGGTAATTAACTGGAAAGTCATTTATAATAACTGCTGACATCTCCAGAGATCACAAAATGGACTGCTAAGTTTGTAGCATTGTCATAGTGATGTGTTTGATGACGGTTCATCTTTTGAATTTGTCAAAGGATCGCAGTTGTTTGTATTATATACGCATTTTAATATGTCTGATGAAAAAAATGTTGCACAGGAGTCATGGTTCATGGCTGAATGGTTTGGGAGAGGAAAATGCTATCATAGGTCATTTTTGATGACTGCCAAAAGGTGATTATTTCCTAATAGTTTGTTGTTTCAGTGGCTGTCACAGTTCTAGAGCATGATCTTTCAAAACTGGGCTTAAGCAACTGTTTGCAGAATTTGCATTATGACAGGATTTAATAGAATGTTTTAGGAACGTGTTTTCTCTATTACCAAAACGTGGGGTGTTGCAGTTTGGAAACTCTGATATATTAAATTCTGATTATCAATACATTTTGGATCTCCCTTTATACTGTAAACAATAAAGTTATGGTATGTTTCAGTTTCAAAGGAGGAATTTTTTTTCCTATTAGATTTGCAAAGTATTCTGAATGTAAGAATTATTTAGAACATCAGGACTGTGATACACTTCAGTGTTCATCATGACAAAACTGAATTGCTAATACCATTTGCTGATTTGTTGTTGCTGTTGTGTGCCTTCAAGTTGTTTTCCAACTTATGGCTACTCTAAGATGAACCTACCACACGGGTTTCCAGGGCTGAGAGTGTGTGAGGTGCCCCAAAGCACCCAGGGGGTTTCCATGGATGGGAGGGGAATCGAATCCTAGTCTCCACGGTTGTAATCCAATGCTCAAACAACTACTTCATTTGGTGATACCAGCTGGAATATGTTGTGAGGAGGGGGAGTCCACACTAGCATTTTGCCACTTCCAGTGAAGCCACTTGTATTAACTTAATCTAGTTCAGGCAAGTGTGAATGCATTCAACAGTCTGTTTCCACCCACTACCACCAAGTTATCAGAAGTTTCAACAACTGTGTTCCAGATCTACCAAGACAATTTATTTAGTTTCCCATAACACTTGGTGACAAAAGACATATATCCCATGCAGAGCAAGCCTATGCAAATCTGCTGACAACTAGGCCCTATTTAATTTAATAGTACTTACTCCAGGTATGTACCTGTCAGATGGCAGCCTTAATTTTATTTCAGAAAGGGTGCAATACGCTATGCTCTGCCATTCTTTTAGTTCTCATGATGATATTACCTAATCCATTCACACAAGAGCTCCTCTAGCACACTATGCTCAAGTTTAGTGCTCCCTAAACTTCTTTTATGCTCTAGAACAGATTTTTTGTTTCCATGTTTCCAAGTTTGCCTAATTTAATTGGTTTTTGCCTATTGAGGCAGGAAGCACATCTCCCTTCTTTGCTGAACATAAAATTAGCTTTCACTGCTGATTCGTGTTTGTTTGGCTCTGTATAAACTCTCTGTCTAAATGAGTTTGTTCTTCCGAAAGCAAATATCGCTCACATATTTTGAAAGCGCAGAAAAAAAAAATCGTAATCTGCTTTCTTCATTCTCCTTATTATGTTCTGTTAATTTATGTGTATATTAGCATGTATTTGCATGATTTATTCATTTAAAGCTGTATGTGTTTATTTGTATAGCAGCTCAGCAAGCTTTATCACAAAAAGTAAAGACCAAGTTTCAATACCGTTCATGGATTATGGTCTTGGAATTTAGCCATGACAGAATGATTCTGAGGCTTTGTCAGTTCAGTAAGAATGTTTCCAAGTAAGATGTTTACACTGTTTAACTCAGCAGAAGAGAAATTTATCCAGTAAAACTGAATCTCTTGAGTACAACTGCAATGCAATGGGACTGAAGAAACTTCACCAAAGTGACAGAGGAACTGTTGTGATGGGGGCATGCGTCCATGCTTCTTCTTCCTTGTCTTTGTCAAATGTGATAGTGGAATCTGAGAGTCCTGTGCCAAAATCTAAGACACCAGAGATAAGTATACCTTTGCTCCAGCTCAGTATCTGGCCTGGAAGCATAAGCTACTACAGTGCTACTGAAACTAGCCAGGCATGGTGTAGTTCAGTGGTTCTTAACATTTTCTTTATCACAGACACCCTAAATATCTTTTGTTTTTTATTGAACCACCAAGACTGAACTCAATGGCCATTTCCATACTAAATTGTTCTAGTGCTATTATTCCACTTTCAATGTCCTATGGAATCACGGGATTCACAGTTTAGAGAGGGGCCTCAAAGGCCCCTCCCTAAACTGTAAACGCCAGGATTCCATAGGGTGTTGAAAGTGGAATAATAGCACTAGAACAGTCAAGTGCGGAAATGGCCAATATTTAAAACCCTTAAGTTCATAAAATATTTATTTAAAGTTGCTGATTAAATGTCTTCAAATTTAGAGAGAAAGAGAAAATAATTAATTCACACAACCTATTATATTTTTATTGGAATGGTTCCATATAATTTTCCTTCTTTCTTTCTTTCTTTCTTTCTTTCTTTCTTTCTTTCTTTCTTTCTTTCTTTCTTTCTTTCTCTCTCTCTCTCTCTCTTTTCTTTCGATTGTAAAAACTCATAAAATTCCTTCAAGCTTTCATAGACCCCGTATGAGGACATTGTGGCCCGCCCCAGGGATCCCTGGACCACAGGTTAAGAACTGCTGGCCTAGTCAGTAGCAGAGCTTATAAAAGTTACTTGTTTGGATTACAGCTCCCAGAATCCACCAGCCAACCATAGCCATTATCTGTGTAGTTTGGAGATTAACTTTTCAAGCCTGGGGTCAACTCCTGAGATCAATTGGGAACCTTAATGCGTTTTCATTTATTTACATTTTCTTTCTTTCTTTTTAATATACAGAAGATGGGATCTAAATGAAACCAACAAACGCAGATGGAATAAGTATGGTTGTGTTCTTTAAAAAGTAACATTAGACTGAATTCTACTAAAGTCATCCAGTGCTACTATTGATTTCTGATTTTACATTGAACAGAACGGCTTTGTTTGGTGAAGAGGGAGAAATGGATAAACTAATTCTCTTAATAATTATAATAGAAATTGGAAAGAGTATTCACAAACATGATATGTATTGACTTGAAAGCTTTTGAGAGATAGCTGAGACTTTTGTTGATGAAATTTGAAAGCTTTTGGTGCTCTAGAGAGATTGTTCCTGGAACCTCACTCTCTGGATGATCCAACAATATATCTCTCCGATGCTGTTGAGGCCCAATTTTAACTAACAGTGTCAGTAAAGCAGTGAATTTGAACTTTTAAGGAACTATGCAAGGTGCTAGTTGTATTGTACTTTGGAATTAGTGCTCAGCACCTTGGATAGCTCCTTTCAAATTCAGACTAAAACCTGGAGCAGATTCACCACTCCACTGATGTGGGACCTACCATGTGCCATGGCATACCTCCATGGGAAAGAAAATAAACTGGTTTGGTATGTGAGTTGTATGCACATCTTAAATTGTTAATGTGCATTTTTCACACCTCAAGTCTAATCCTTCTTTACATATGACACATTCAGCATACAAGTTAAACAGAAAGAGTGATAAAATGCAGCCTTGCCTGATTCCCTTTGCCAAACTGGAAACCACACTGCTTTTCTGTATTCTCTCTGTATGCTGGAATATTGTGTCCACTTCTGGGCACCACAGTTCAAGAAGAATAAAGATAAACTGGAACATGTCCTGAGTATGGTCATGCAGGCAATGGACTGAGCTTGTTTTCTACTGTTCCAGGGACTAGAGCAAGAACCAATGGGTTCAAATTGCAAGAAAAGAGATTCCACCTAAACAGTAATGGAAGAATGTTTTAATGTATTTTAAACTGCTTTTAACCAAAATTGGCCCTCCACATTCACTAGGATTAGGGGTGCAGAACCCCTGCAAAAATAGGAGAATCGTGGATATCAAAATGTGTGAGTGTGTCTGTGGGAAGGGGGCTGAGGCATGATGGGGAAAACAGGCAACCAAAGTCCAGACCAGCTCAGCAAAAGGAGGGGGAAAGGGAATGGATCAGCATGGTGCCCCGATGCTTCCTCCTTGTCCATCTCCTTTCTTGGATGTGCAAGGGGCACTGGGAGAGGATTTGTTGTGCTAAGAAATGGGGCTGCAAGTCATCCTTAGCTGTCCAGGCAGCAGCTGGTGGAGGAGGAAGAGGATCAGAGGTAGGTTTTAAAGAGCTGCGTGGCCTGAACAGAGCTACCAAGAGAGATATTCCCCTGGCAAAGAAGCCTCTGGGGTGAGGGGGGTTGGGGTTGGAGAAACTCACAAACAATCAAATCCATGGAAGTTAAATGTAGAAGGCTAACTGTATTTGCTTTTAACAGTATTGTTTTTAATTATTTTTTAAAACTTTGGTAATATAACATTTTAGCTAATTTCTGTTTTAATTATTGGAGGACATCTTGGATCCCAAAGCAGCAAAAAGGCTGGATATAAGTTAAATTATAACAAGCAAATATTAGGAAGAGCTTATTTACTGTAAGAGATGTTTGACAGTGGAATAGACTGTCTTGCAATATGGTGGACTCCTTCTTTGGATGTCTTTAAAGACAGGTTGGATGGCTGTGTCTCAAGAGCTCTTTAGTTTGTATTCCCCCATAGTTGGTGAGAAAGACTAGACAGCCCTTGCAATTCCTTCCAGCTCTGTGATTCTCTGATTCCTCTCCAAGTGTCTGATTTGACTTTTTATGCATATCCTTTCTTCTGCGATGAGTACCTCCATATATTTAATTCTTCAGAAATATTATCACTTTACTCCATCCTGGACCTTCTTTCAAAGACCTGAAAAAAATGCCAAATGTGACATATACCTAGTGAAGTTACGAGGAAAATTGAAAATCTGTAGCGCTGCATGGTGCTGCATAGAATAATTGATGTTAATTGCTGTTTGGAGCAGGAAATCAGTAATGTTCAATTGATGTTAAATGGAAAAATCACTTAATGACAATTGCTATTAAAATGACACAATTGTAGGCAAATATAGAATTACAGCAAAGAAAAAGAAGACTTTTAGAGGGATTTTCTAGTAAATGAATTGATGGTAACCAGGTTGAACAGTCACAGTCACAAGACTGTGTGGATTCTGTAACAGTACCATAATGGACATGGCCATGTTTTTAGACTACTTTCAAACCAGATCCAGAAGGAAACCATGGACAGATTCTATGGCTTGGCCTTAATGAATGATGCTGTTTTCACCTCAGGAGTAATCCCTTTCCAGCTGGGATGTAGCACCTCAGGATGGGACAGTCATTTCTCCCTAGGCCAACACATAGGTGGCTTGGCTTTCACATGTCACTTGACAGCGCTAAGCAGTTGATAGGAACAGTGAGAACATCTGGAGAAAAGGAAAGGTGTACTTTTGGAATTCTAGTCCCAAGCTGGCAACTGTTGAAACGGCTCTAATTTGACATACTGAGTTCCAATAAAATAGACCAGTGCCCTCAAACTGGAGGGCAGTTAAATGTATATGTACGATTAATACAAATGAAACATAATCTGCAAGTCATTATGTGAATCAAATGCCTGTGGATAGGTGTCTATGCAATGGGCAAGATATATCAAATGTGATCATCATACAAAGAAGTCATACTTGCCGCACAGATTTCTAAAAATTCATTCCAATAGTGAACCCTTCAGACTTTGGTGCCTTTCCTGCTCCCAGCATTCCTAAGTATTAGTCTAAGTGAAACCTGAAACTGTCACATCATCTGTAACAAAAGATCCTCATTTGAATGTTTACAGACCTCCTCCCTTCTATCATGACACGCATATGTCATGATGTCAACATCAAGTCAATCCCATTCCCTCACAAAATTTATTTTTTGTATATTGGTTTGCTGAACTGAAAATAGTGAGAGAAGGGGAAGCAGCACAGCCTCACTCCTATTTAAAAAGGTGATGTGTGACCAGAACTGTATTATGGATTCAAGTGATTTTTACAAAGTCTCAAAAATTACTTCAATAAGCAATTAACTGCTGTTCGAGTTCCAAGCACCTTAGCTAGTCGGTTACCAATATAGTTCTAATTTTAAACAAGTAACTTTTGACTGGAGTCTTGTTGGTTAGAGAGCAGGTACTAGAGAAGCTCTCTGGATGAGAGCTGATTTGTATCCTGATTTGTTCCCATTTTTTTTTCTGCCAAACTTTTACTTCTTTTTCATGGAATCACTATTTTCCCAGACTTCATCAAATTCATCATCTGTAGTGACCATTCATTAGGACTTGTTAGCTCACAACTGTTCCAAATCTTGGAAGGCCTGGTGTGGTAAGCACTGCCTTCAAACTGCTCCTGCTATCTGCAGGTTTCAGTTACACATATAGCAGGCTGCAGTCAATATTTTATTTTGTTTTTAAACAGTTTGAGAAGTAATAAACAATCCTGATGAGTCTTTCTAAATAAAATGCAAATAGTAATAGTATTAACAGGAGCACACAATGTTTAATTCTTTCTCTGTTAATATGGTTTTCCCCACAATGGAGATGCAATTGTCATCAGGACTGTGCTATAAATTCCGCTGCCCTCCATTGGTTTCTACCTATTTGCGTCTGCTTGGAGTTGTGTCCATCATATCCATAGACAGTTTTAGTACTCAGAGTTCCTGACAAGACAGTGTGTGATAAGGACAATATTTCTCACCTTATATTCATCTTCTGGCAATATGTTCACCTTTTCTGACATTGTTAGGTTATTACAATCAGAAGCATATGCCATGGCCATATTATTCCACTAAAGTCTATTCAGTGGTTGACAGGGCTTGAAAATCTTACTTTCTGGGCCCACAACTAGCCACACAGTCTGGGACATTCTGGCAGATTTGGTCTAAAGAAGTATCTTTTTCAAGTTATAGTTTTTAATCCTTTGATTTCCTGGTGCCATCAGCAGCAAATAGTGCTTTCACCAGCTTTGGCTTATTTGTCCACTGCATCCTTGACCTACAGAAAGATAGGCCCTTTTTGCATGGCATTTTCCATGCAAAAGGGCACCTGGAGCATTGCGCGATTGTGAGGAGCAATCTGCACAATGCACTCAGAATCGCATGATGCTTCAGGGGCTGGCAGGTGCTGATTGTGCACCTTTTCATTTTCGGCTGGAAGCCAAAAATGGTGTATGATTGCTCATTGCTCCCAGGCCCTGCGTGCACTTACCTGGCATGCGGGGCCTCTGGGGCTGTGCCAGTCGCGCTTCCTGCTCCAGTGCAGCCTGGGAAAGTCCCAGGCTGCACTGCTGAAGGAAGAGGCAGGGCTCTCGCGTGAACAGGCAGGTCGTGCGGAGCTGAAGCAGCAGAGATGTGACAGCCTCTTGCCGGAGGCTGCTCGCGCGATCCCCGCACCCCAGAGCCGCAAAAAGGTAAGGTGTGGAAAGGGACATAGTCTAGACTCAGAGTTTACTCATGAGCCAATTACTTTCACAGGGGACTACCATAAGGCTCTTTGTGTGGGACTTCTTTTTGAGGATTGTTAGTAGGATGCTTATAGAATCAAAAGAATCTGAGCATATTATATGAGTTCTATGCCAAAGAACTGGGCTACCAATTTATTTCCAAAGCAAGAAATGTCCAGCACCACAAAGTAAGGAGACAAGTGAATGGCATCTCTCACTCCAGCCCAACCAACCAACCAAACACACTGCTTTGAATTGAAATCCAGTTACTTGTCAACAGAATCCCTCTCCCATTAGTCATCTGAAGGGGAATATAGTATGGCTCCTGAAATTTCCCACAGAGAAGCAATGTCAGTATGAACCCTTCAGAGGTAATTCTAGAGTGGCTTCAGGTAGTAGTGAGAAAGTACTTACCCTGGGATACTAAGGGATTATGCCAGAATAAGTGATTAAGAAGATTCTGGTCATTGCCTGCTGTTTTCTTCACTAGACTACCTCTTTCTAAGGCCCTTTCCGCACGCGGTTATTAAGGTGGGCCCATGCATCTTGCCACTGAGGTCTTCTGCACGTTGGAATGGACTAGGTTTGGTCTATTTACCTTCGTTCTGCACATAATTCTGACTAAATGCGCCCCCATGTGGTGGTAAAGTGCGCTATTTGAAAACCAGAAGAAAGTTTTCCAATCTTCCAGATCAATCCCATTTGTACTTTTACAGTGATGCAGACATGTACGTTCGCGCCAATGCGAATTGGTGGTCAGGGGAGGGCTCACGGGAGGGGCCATAGGGTAGTATGGACTTACACATGTATGCAAGTATGCAATGACATACTAAACCATGAAAAAGAAAAAGGGCAATCACGGCTGACGGAGCGGGGTGAGGGGAGTAGCAGGAGTGGCCACGGTGGAGGCAGTGTGGATTCATGAACTCACACTCCTTCAGATCAGAATGGAACATACGCAGTAGCTGTGCGGAAGGAAATGAGGGAAAGTCTGCCTTGTTTTGAGCCCAGAAAATCCGGTAAGAAATGGCACGAACTGATTCACCAGCCTCGTGAGGAAAGAGCCTAATTTAAAGCATAGACAACATTGAACACGAATCCTTAAGCCTGAACAAACAGATCATGAAATAGCTCCTTGTTATGTAAAAACCTCATGCTAACATTTACAGCAGTGCAAGTCAAAGTGATGATATGTGGATTGGCCGCTGGGCCACAAGTTTCCAAAAAAGAATAAACAGTTATAGTCAATGGGAACAAACAGGGTGTCAGTTGCCGGCATACAGGAGAAAAAAACACTGCCATTTCCCCACATCACATAGCTGAAGAAACACTGCAGTACAAGTTATCTCAATAGCAGCATATTCTTAAATAGTTTTATGAGAGAGCGCCTTCAGCATTGGTGCAGCCTATGGCTTTTCAACTGTTCTAAATGCTGATTTCCAGCAAGTCTTTTTTCCACCACCTCATCCCTTTCTCTCTCTTTCATTCACATACAGACACACCCTTTCCTCTTATTTAGCACCGGAAGGAAAGCCAACTGAGGCTTATAAGGCAAGGAGTTAGATTAAGGCCTCCAATTTTTAATTATTAAATGCTTCAGCTAGAACAGGGGTGGATGACCTGTGATTCTAGGGCCACATAGGCCCTTCAGTCAAAGCCCATATGGTCCTTGGCCTAATTTCAAAAGCTGTCTGAAACTGATCAGTTCATGCCCCTGTAAAAGTGACCTGTCATTTCCCCAGCAATCTACTTAGTTTGCAGAAACTGAAGTAAGCTGAGGATGAAGAAGGAAAGTGGGTAGAGGAGAGAGAGAAACTGAGACATTTTAAAAACAGTTTAAAAAGTGGCAGAGAATTAATAGGGACTCTCCCTGCCAAGTTGGGATAGTTGGTGGGTATGTAGTCCCTAAAATACAATTGTCTGGGGAATGTGGCCCTTGAAAGGAAAAAGCTCAGTCACCCTGATGTTGGAGATATGGCTGGATGTGATGAAAGACAATCTGTGCTGTATTGTGTTTGGCAGTACCAAACCAGACTTTGAAAGTGAGATTAAAGTGCCTACTTTGGCTCTCAGTTTGAAGTTTTGGCAGTCAAGTTCTGTCTGTAGAGTGCTTTAACTTTACTTTCACCCTGAAGAGATTCTATTGTGTAGCACTTCAAGAATTTGCTCCCACAAATTGATTGAGGTCTCCAGGATCACATGCTAAAAGCTCAGCTGTGTTCAAAGTGCTATAAAACTTTGTGGTTCCTGCAACAGAGGCAGTAGCAAACAACAAGAAAGTGACTTTCTCTTTCATTTGTTCCCCTTCACCCTTGGTCCATTCTATCCCTCATAGGCTTTCCCCCTTCCTCTTTTCTTCTCCCTTCATCCGGCACAAGCTATCCAAATTTTCTGTTTAACTCACCTTTCAACAGATTTACCAATACTTTTTGGGTCTTTCCCACATATTTTTAACATGGCTACACCAGCACTTAAAGGCTAAATCATTTTGCGTTATCCTTAAGAAATCTAAATAGAGAGAATTTATGTCCAAAATCTAATGTTTATAATTTTAAAAAGAAATGGTTAAAAGTCATTGCTATGGTTGATTAAAGGATTTGAAAACTGTCTGCCAGACAGTCCTTTAAAACTGCTTCCTTTCTCTCTCTCCATTATAGCTTTTATATTTGAAGTTAAATCACAGGGGAGACAGTGCCACAGCAGTGACAGAAGCATTGTGGTTGACAACGAAGTGCCTCACAAATGTAAAGTAACTGATTATTGCTGCTCCTGGCCAGAGCTTTGTTTTTGGAAATGGATGGCATTCTGCCCTTCTGCAATCAGAATCAGAAGTTTGATGTTTTTCGGTTTCCACTGCTCCTATTGAGCGACTTCCTATTTAAATATATCTTAAAATAGGCCCAAACAACTTAACATGGCAATCCTGTATGTTGTTGTTCTTGTTGTTGTTTACCTTCTAGTTGTTTCTGACTTAAGGTGACCCTAAGGCAAAGCTATCATGGGTTTTCTGGAAGCTGAGTGTGTGTGATGCACCCAGGGTCACCTAGATGGTTTCCTTGGCTGAATGGGGAATCCAACCCTGGTCTCCAGGATTGTATTCCAATGCTCAAACCACTACACCATGCTGGCTCTCAGTTGCTGCAAACTGAGTCAAAATCCTGTATGACAACATAGGAAATGAAAGACTCTCTCACTGCCACTTTATGCTGACTACTCATTTCATGTCCTCTACCTAACTACTAGCCCAATAAGGCTAATAGTCTTATTGTGAGGATCACGTAGCATCTCTTCTTGCTTGTCTTTTGTAATTGTTGTTTGTTCAGCCAGTTGAGATTCCTGATGCTCACATGTATGTAATACAATATACAGTCAGCTCTCCACATTTGTGAGTTTCGCTTTCATGGATTTATTTGAGAGTTTCTCCAACACCTGCCCCTTCCCTCAGCTCAGGCACTTTCTTTTCCAGGAGAATATTCCCTCTCCAAATCTCCAATCAGGCTGAGCAGCCATTAAAAATCCCACCTCTGATCTCCCTCCTCCACCAGCTGCTGCCTAGCCAGCTGAGGAAGGCTTGCGGCCTGATTTCTCAGCACCACAAACCCTCTCCCAATGCCCCCTCCACACTCAAGGAAGGAATGGGTGTGAGAGAGGAAGCATAGGGCCACCATACCAACCCACCTTCTTTCCCTTCTCCTTTCCCTGACCCAGTTTGGATCCTGGGTGGCTATTCTCTCAACCATGTCTTAGCTCCCTTCCCACAGACAAACACACCTATGATATTTATGATTGCTCCACATTTGCAGAGGTCCTGCGCCCTTAACTCTAGTGAATGTGGAGGGCTGCCGTAGTTTTTGATTTCTATCTTAGGATTCCATTCTCCCATGGCTGGGATATTAATTGGCATTTCAGTTTAGACCCAAAGCAATTTGTTCCTGGATCAGTCTACAAATTATGTAGCCTACGAAGTCTGATTCATATGCTTCTTTTCTCTTTATGGAGATGCAGCACTTTTGGATTCAGCATTCTCAAAGTTATTGAGCAACCTCAAAATGTCACATTTGCGAATTAAGCCATGAAGACGTTAACCACTTGGGCATGAAGCAACATGGAACACAACCATGGTAAAACCTTTGCATCCTTTTTTTGTGCATAAGAACAGAATCTTCTCTAGCTGGAATAGTCAAAGTGGTTACAATTTATTTCCTCATTATCAGATGTAATTGCTCTATTAATATGGAAATAAGACTGTTCTCTATAGATTCATCAGGGTACTTAATGCGGTAAAAGCTGGAGAATTGTTTAGGTTAAAGCAGAACAAATGAATATGTTATTCTTTATTATAACAAGGATGAAGATCAAAAGATGCAAGAATGAAATCCAGAAATAAACCTCCTTTAACAGCTATGTACACAAAGATCCTCATTTGCTTTTAAATTACAAATAATATTATTTTGTTTTTCATTTGCTGAACATGAGTGAAAATAGAAGATTTCTTCTTTTGGTTCATTTGTTGTTGGGAAGGAATTTTGTTTCCCTCTGGGTTGTTGCCTTTATTCTCTGAAGGAGGGGTTTGCATGCATGACACTGAGATTAATATTAGTGTTGGTATAACACATGTAGTCTGTAACATCAGTGTCTTTTCCAGAACCAGACTTTGAGTAGCTTTCATTAGGATTGCAAAGACAGTCTGAATTTTTTCTGCATGAACATTCCAATTTAGTAGGTGTAAATTTCATGGTAAATATTACTCATCATGCCTATTCTCATTAATAGCACTTTACTTAGAGCTTTTTCACATAGAATTTCAGATCTGAATTAATGTGTTTGGCTGATAGAAGCTCATGGAGGCTTTTGCATGATGTTGCCACTTTGTTGTTATGTGCCTTCAAGTCATTTCTGACTTATAGGGCATTTCCGCATTAGACTGTTATAGCGCTATGATTTCATTTTCAACATCCTATGGAATTCTGGGGTTTGCAGTTTTGGGAGGCGCTGGCTGGCCCCTTCCGAAACTGCAAACCCCAGGATCCATAGGATGTTGAAAGTGAAATCATAGCGCTATAACAGTCTAGTGTGGAAATGGCTATAGTGACCCTAAGCTGAACTTATCACAAGGTTTTCTGGGACTGAGAGTGTGTGACACACCCAGGGCTATCAATGGGTTTCCATGGCCTAGTGGGGAACTCTGGTCTCCAGGGTCATAGTCTAACACTCAAATCACAACATTATGCTGGCTCTCTGACGTTGCCACTATCTTGCTACGTTTCTTCATTTCCCCCCTTCAAAACTCAACTGTTTTCAGCTACAAAATGTCCCACTGATTTTAAAGGCCATTTTAAAACTTCCTGTAATCCTCTTGTAATGTGGTATGGGGGATAGTTGTTTTGGGTCATGCTGCCTCTCATTTTACCCCCCTCAAAAAAAACCCCTGCTGAGAATGTAGAAGGCTTCAGCAATATTTGCTAGGGCAGTGGGGAGGAATGAAGGAAAGAAGGAACAGAAAGGCTCAGGTTCGTGGGAAAGACAGGGACACATGTTATGCCGAAGTGAAAATTGGCATCATTTAGCTGCCAAATAAAAGCACTGCTGTTTCCAAAGACTCTAGGGGAGGGTTAACTAAGCTTCTGCAAAATGTTCATGGAACTGTTTTAACCTGCTTTCAGTTTGCATAAAACAAGGATATCCCTTTGCTGCTGGGAGATTTCTGGCCTCTTGGCCTTGACATGCCAGATAGCCAACTGCTCATCGTTTTCTAGTTAAGCCTCTAGAAGAGGCATTGACTCTTTTGATGCTGCTGTTTTTCTTGTCTTCATGCTACAAATGATAGGGATATCTCCTCAGATTTTTCAGTTTGGGGCAAGGTAGGGCTCCACTTGCCTGAGATCTTCATTAGCTGAAGCTGCCCGCGGCTACTCCAGTTCTGGGAGAGAGCCATCATTTGGAGCCAGAGGCCTCTCCAGGTCTGACTCTTTGGAGATGGAGTCCATAGGGTGAATTATAAAACATCCATGTATGCCCATATCACCTTTTCCCCATTTTTCTTTCTTTCTTTTCTTTACCACCAGAATGACACTGCAGTTCCATTGTGGGATATCCCCAAAATAAAACAGTAATGCTTTAGCCTAATTCTGGCCAAAAGGGAATGAAAGAAGTATGGAACAATCATACCAGGAAAAAACACACACACATAAGATGCATGTGAGGGAAGGTGTGAAAACAATGAATACTACTGCAATGGCAAGGGGGGGACAAAAGAAAGAAAGGTGCTATTCCACTATTTTTTTTTAAACCACCATTTGAAAATATAGACCCCAAAAACACAAGAAGTCTCTGGCAATGAGGGACTTACTGTCTTAGAAGAGAAAAGTGTTTTATTTTTGGTACCAACGGGTGTGACAACTTCAGTATTTGGTCCTATATAGCTCCCAGTGTAGGGGCATAGATATAACCAGGTTGCCTAGGAATCTTTCCATAGCACAGGGGGAGATCTTGGGGGGAAAAATCAACTTTTTGAGACTACAGTTTCCAGAATCTGCTTGCCAGAATGGTAACTGAGGTATCTGGAGATGTTTGCAGTCCCTGCAACAAACTTGTTCTTCCTGCTATTTGGCTCCTTCCTGTTATGTGTCTTCAGGTCAACTCTGGCTTATGGCAACCCTCTCCTGGGGTTTTCCTGATAAAAATTTATTCAGAGGAAATTTCTCTTGTCTTTCTTTGACACTGAGAGAGTGTGACTTGCCCAAGGTCACCCAGTGGTTTCCATGGTTGAGTGGGGATTCAAACCCTGAATCCTAGTCCTAGTCCAACTCCATACTGGTTTTGTGAAAGAAATGCTCCTTTTATAAGGGATGGAGACTGCCCTGTCATTTGTGAGAAGGTCCTCTGGCATCCTATTGTGCAGTAGACAGCTGCCATTGCTAGCACTGAATATTGATGGTAAGGCAGTGTTGGTGGTCGGAAACTTGGCAATTTTATTAAATTTTGGCAGTGATAGGACAGCCTTGTTGAACTGGGGGGTAGTGGCAGGTCAGCCCTAGAGACTTCCCCACTCCAATTAAGAGGATCAATATGAGGAAACTGATTGTTTGGACTGCACCATCTATCCTGGCTTATCTTCTGATTTATAGGTGCACATAACACTTCTGCATGTCAGGACCTCTGAATCAGCAGCACACTTGACTGTTGTCAAAATTTAGAGAACTGCTTTGGCCTGGTATGTGGCCCCTGCTTATATCTGCATGCGTACTGGAATGTTTAATTAGCTCGCTCACTCCTAGTTGCACAAATGGCTCTTCTGTATACAGAGGCAGCTTATACTATTAGAACAGTAGCATAGCACCAAAGCTGTGAGGCTGAGTGAGAAGTGATAGAAGTATCACTTTCACACTATGGCCTTGTTTCTCTAGTCCAGCTTTGTTTGACTCACATTTAAATCAATTTAAAAAAAAACATAGCTCTTGGCTTTCACTTTGCACCTCTGAACCATTTTTCTGTATAATAATTTGTGAAATGCTTTTGGGATTCAGATGGATTCAATGTGCAATATAAATAAACATCAACCAGCATTTCCACATTTGGGCAGACTCAGCAATCTGAAAACAGAAGTTTGAAGCCAAGATTTTAAAAACTGAATCAAGTGTCTGTGTCTGTAAGTACACTCATCTCTCCACATTTGCCAGGGTTAGGGGTGCAGAGTCTCGGTGAAAGCAAAAAACTGTGAATAACTCTGCTCCCCCCAAACATATTTAACACAGAAAAAGAGTATGATCAGTATATTCAATCCATTGTGGATGCCTTTGAGGTGTTGCAATCCTTTGCAAGGTAGAAGTGGGTGGCTGATGGGAGTTGCTGCCACCTCCACGGTTGCCCTGCACCATTTGTAATAGGGACTTATAAGCCTCATTTACAGTCTCTCAGTCTTGCGATGCTTGCAGTCCCTATTCAAGATAGCACAGGGCAGAAGTGGAGGCAGCAGCAAGTAATCTGTAAATAATGAAATCCACGAAGGTGAAACTTGAAAATGCAATTGCTGACTGTAGATCTATGTGTGTATGTGTGCCTTTAAGATGCCTGTCAACTTACGACACCTCCGTGAATTCCATACGGTTTTCTTAGGCTAGGAATACTCAGAGGAGGTTTTGCCAGTTCCTTTCTCTGAAATATAGCCTATGACACCTGGTAGATCCAGTGTGACTAAGAAGTGTGATTTTGTAGGATTGAGCAAAAAATTAGATTTGTCCTCTTTTCTATCTCTGTACAGATGAATATTTAATTTGCTAATGAGGATATTTTTCCCTCCTTTGTCTCTGCCCAGGTACAATGTTTATCATGAAGCTTCCCCAAGTGCCACTGAGAAGTTAAATTTTCTTTAGAACACTGAACAGGTGTTATCTTTTCTGATAAAAGCTTAGCCAAAAGATCAAGGAAGTATATGTAAGGGAAGAAAAACAAACAGGACCAGAAAGCCCTCCCTGAGCCACCTTGAAAATTCTTGATTTTGTCTGATTTCAGTCACTAAGCAGGCAGTAATGGAAGCCATTTCTGCCCTACATTGTTATAGTGCTTATTATTCCACTTTCAACATCCTTTGGAATCCTGGGGTTTATAGTTTACTGAGGCCAAAGAGCTCTCTGGCTGAGAATTCTAAATGCCTCTCTCCTGGATTCCATAGGATGTTGGAAGTGGAATAATAGCACTAAAACAGTGTACAGTGGAAATGGCCTTAGTGCTTGGGTGGGAGATCATAAGTGATTTCCAGGGCTCCTTTCACGCTGCATCACTGTAGTGCTATGATTCCACTTCAACTGCCACAATCCTGGAATTTGCAGTTGAGGGAGGGGTACTTAGAATTATAGGCCTCACCAAACTATAACTCCCAGGATTCCGTAGGATACAGCCATGATAGTTAATGTGGAATCATGGTGATATCATTGTGTAGTGTGAAAGAGCTCAGGTAAGACTTGGGGGTGGGAGGAACTTGCCTGAAACCCTGGAAAGCTTCTGGAAGTGTCAGGTTTTGGAGAACTGAGCCGTGTGTATCCATGGTTTGTTTTCTACCCGTTAAATTAGTCTGCTGTCTTCAAGTAATGTGGAAGATGGTGTGTATCACCAGGACAGGACAGGACAATCAGTTGCATGTCTTCACTAATGGGGGTGAGGAGCAGGAACAAAAGAGGATAGATTTGCATAAAATTGCACCATATATCACCACTTCAAGATGTTACTAGCTATGACAAGCACCATGGAAATGAAAGTTGTGTTTTTTAAAAAATGTGTGGTCTTCACCCTTGTTGTCTTCTGATATGTTTTTATTTTTATTGCATTTTATAACAGTGATTTTATACTGGTGTAAGATGCTGTGAAGAATGCAGTTTCTAAATTAAGAAATAAATCCATCCATCTCATCTGCTAGCCAGGCACTGTTGGTTTGATGTCAGTTCCTCTGGCAGTTTCCTTTCTTGAAAAAAATATGAGCCCCTCTCCATGTCTCTAAGCATAGCAAAATGATCAAGGCTTTGGATAGCATTGGACATTTTGGGACAAAAATAATTTTTTTTGGCTCACCAAAATTTTTAAGAGTAGCGATGACAACAGGACGTGCAGTCCTCCAGGGTGCCATGGTGGTAGGAACAAAGTGGCCTTCCAACCCCTGGCAGTTGCCCACTGTTTATGTAGTAGAACACAACACAAAATGGGAGATTTTAGGCTTTTCCTCTTTGCAACAGCTTCTGGTGCCCCATAAAACAGTGAATAGGGTGCAGCATGTAACTGTCAGAAGGGCAAACCCAAACTCACCTCTGTAGAACTTAACTTTTTATATTTTATAAATTTGACAGATTGATTCTCACAGCAGTTTTCAACAAGAATGACAGAGATGGCAAAGACCACAGTAAAAAAAACCAAAATAGATATAGTGTCACTCAGGACCAAGAGGGCAGATCCCATGTCAGGAAAAATGCAAGTTATAAAATAGAATCATAGGCAATTTCCACACTAGACTGTTATAATGCCATTATTCCACTTTCAACATCCTATGGAATAATGGGGCTTACAGTTTAGGGAGGGGCCTCAAAGTGAAATAGCACTATAACAGTCTAGTGGGGAAATGGCCATAGAGTGGGAAGCTGCCCCTCATTGAGTCCAACCCCTCTGCTCCGTGCAAAAAATCCAGCTAGAGTACCCCAGAAAGTGTCCAGAGAGGGAGATTCTACCACCTCTCTGAATAATTGGTTCCATTGTTAAACAGCTTTTACTGTTTCTTCTAATGTTCAATCAAAATTTACCCGCCTGTATTTTGAAACTGTTAGACCTGGTCCTTCCCTCTGGGGCAACAGAGAACAAACCTGCACCCTCTTCTCTGTGGCAGCCCTTGGGATAGTTAAAGAGGGCAGTCATGTCACCCTTCAGTCTTCTCTTTACCAGACTGAACATGCTCAGTTCCCCAGCCTTTCCTCACATGTTTTGTTCTCATTACCACTTATCATCCTTGTTGCCCTTCTGTAAACTTTCTCCAACTTCTCTGTATCCTCCCTAAAATGAGGTGTCCAGAACTGAATCCAGTAGTCCAGATGAGGCATGACTAATGCAGAAAATAGATGTATTATTACTTACTTTGTCTTGGAAACTACAGTTCTATTAAAGTAGGCTAAAATATTATTTGTCTTCTTTAGTACAGTATCACACTGCTGAGTCATGTTCAATTTATGATCAACAATAATCTCAAGGTCCTTTTCTCATGTACTGCTGCTAAGCCAGGCATCCTCCATCCTATAAGTGTGCATTTGGTTTTTGTGGTGTAAATGTAGAATTTTCCATTTGTCTCTGTTAAATTTCATTCTATTAGTTTATCAAGATCCCTTCCTATTTTCCAATGTGTTAGCTATCTCTCCCAGTTTTGTATCATCCACAAACTTTATAAGGATTCTTTCTAACCCATCATCTAACTTATTGATAAAAATATTGAAAAGTGTTGGCCATAGGACAAAACCCTGCAGTCGAGACTACCCTCCAATTTGAAATACAGCCATTGAGGATGACTCTTTGAACATGGTTTTCCTACCAATTATGAACCCATCTGACAGTGTTCCTATCTATTCCACATTTAATCAATTTGCTAATCATACTTAATGCTTTGCTGAAATCCAGATGAATGACATCTACAGCATTGCAACTGTCTACAAAACTGGTGACTCAGTTTTAAAAAAATATGTAAAATTAGTTTGGCAGGATTTGAACCCATGCTGGTTCCTACTGATTTTTCCATTGCCATATAGATACTTACAAACAGATCCCTTTACAATATGTTCCAATATCTGTTTCCTGGTTTTGAGGTTGGGCTGACCAGTCTGAAGTAGCTTGCTGGAGACTATATATATATATAGTATATATATATATATAATATTTTATACATATTTGCCTTTTTTGAAGAAATTGACAATGTTTATCCTTATTCAGTGTTCTGGTACTTCACTTGTTCCTCAGTATTTCTCAAAAAACAATGGGAAGTGGGTCAGAAAGTACATCAGCAAGCTCCTTCTGTGAAGCAATTCATCTGGCCCTGCAGATTTGAACTCATTTAGATTAACTAGATGATTCTTGACTATCTTCTTGTCAGTCTTGATTTGTAATCTGAATCTCTTGCCAAGGTCTCTGCTGATACATGGAAGCACAGATTTCTTTTTGAGAGGAAACTGAGGAAAAATAGGCATTGAACAGTTCTACCTTTTCATTGTGATCCATTAGCATTTTACCATCCATAATGAGCACCAGCCCCCTTGTTTCCTTGGTCATTCTCTTGCTTTAAGTGTTTTTTGTTTGTTTGTTTTTTGGTTGCTCTCTGCGTGCCTAGACAGTCTCAGCTCATTCTGAGCATTACCTTTCGTTATACTGTTCCTGCAAGCTTGGGATACACATTTGTACACGTGTCCCTGGTGATTTGTCATTCCTTCCATTCTTTATACATGCTTTTTAAAATTTTCACTTCCTCTTTGAATTTGTTATGCAGTCATTTCAGCTTTTTCAGATGTTTCCCATTATTGTTCTTCCATGGGATTGTTTGTGATGGTGCGTTATACAATTCCTTCTTCAAGAACTCTCACCCTTGCTGGGCGTCCTTTAGTGTTTCTAGCCAAAGGATTCCACTCAGTATTTCTGTGCGACTGTTAAAATTAGCATTACTTTTTATTAATAATGTTTATCAAAATTACAAAAGAGAAAGACACATATCAGACAGAATAAAACAGTATAGAAAAAAGAGAAAAAAGAAAATAATACATTACTAAACATTTAGACATTAAGAGAGCACAAAAATAAAAAACCCTACAAAATCTATTTAATAAAAAAAACAAATACCTAAACATGAAACACTTTAATGTGAACTTCCCACTCCCCAGATCATGGTTGTTGTTACCTTCTGAAGGTTTCACTGCATCAAATTATCATCTTTTTCTTATTATATTTACACAGCTAGTTTTCAATCAGTAATATAGATATAAAGATATATTTTAAAATATATATGGTAAGTAAAAGAAAAAGGTAGACAAGAAAACATAGTTCTACTAAAAGTGTTCTAAATTTAATTTAATTTCAATTAAAAAAATAGCTTTCCTAAAATCCAAGGTCCATGTTTGGCTATACTTTTCTTTGCCCTGTCCAGCTGTCACGGACTGAGATTTTTGGTACGTTTGACCCAGAGAGAAATTCAGCCACCTTAGACTATAGGATCCCAACAGAAGACACATAGGAAACCAGATCTGGGTTTAACCACTATGCATGTAACATTTATTAAGATATGAAATACACAAATCACATTTCCGTATCAAGAGCTTTCTTTCACCCACTCAATCATACAACATACTCACGAAAAGCCGGTCCTTCGCCGAACGTTGGCCAGATGTCCTCGAAGGTATGGATGCCCTCTGCTGCAGCCAAGGGTCATGAAAGTGAGTCGAAAATCTCCCCCTCTTTATAGTCATATTCCCCACTTCTTGAGGAAAAGGACATGTTTTGCTGGTTGCTAGGGTTCCAAGTACGTCCATTGTATAAAGGCAATCAAGCAATTAAAAGAATAGTTCATATCATCTTGTACCTTACTAATAAAAGGTTGCTTGCAGAAGAATTGGTCATATATCATGTTGTCAGGAAATGTATCAAATGCCTCAGTGGTTCTCGGCCATGCAGGGTAGGGTAGGGTCAGAAATATATCACCGCTGGCCCATCTGAGGGTGTGCCAGGCTTTTCACGGCTCCCCGTTTCTTCTGCCTTTACACATAAGAACTTAACTGTTTTCTTAATAAAGGTATTGATCACTGTTGAATATCGTGAATACGTGAAGGTGGATGAAACATAAAGACAATCAAAGAAGATATGCATTGTAGGCAACATCACATGGCAATTAAGGAAGCCACACTTCTGGATCTGTGCATCTCAAGAGTACATTCTGTTGGTGCCAAGTCCTTATTGTTTTGCAAACTTTCTTCTCAAGCCAAATTAGCATTCCGTGTGTTCTCAATTTCACAGTTCAAGGAATCCTTGCTTCACAATCCAAACCCCTCCTTACAACAATGCACTGCGTGCAGCCATTTCAGTCTGGTTCAGGACCGTGCTTTTCCCTTCTGGAACTCATTCGTTCATCACACAGCAATGGTGAATTCTAGCATTACAGTCACTTCCCCTTGAAGTACCAACTACTTTGATTACAGTGATCAACTCCTCCCTATTATTTAGGATCAAGTCCAGGATCAGCAATCCCCTTGTTCCTTCCTCTTCCTTTTGAAACAGGAACGTATCTGCACTAGGTTTTTGTAGGACAGCCTATACTTAGCAGAATTAGTCTCTCAGCAGATATAAGGATAACCAAAGTCTCGCATAACTAACAATTCCTGCATCTTTGAGATTCCTGAGATTTGTCTCTGAAAAGCATCATCTACCACCTCTTCTTAGTTTGGTGTGCTGTAGTAGATTCCTATCACAATGTTGCTTTTATTTCTTTCTTGATTTATTTGTACCCAAATGTTCTTGTCCACCCTGACCACTCTCATGAATGTCTGTTTAAGTGAATTTCTTTATGACATATAATGCTACTGCTCCTCCTTTTCTGAAAAGGCTGTGAACTAGATAGATGGATAGATAGAAAAAATAATTGTTTGTCTTCTATACTGCAAATGTTGGCACTAGGCAGCTGCTGTTAAGGCTCCTCTAAGAGTCCTATGTGTTTCTTCCAGTGCCATTTCCACAACAGATGGTAAACCTGATAACTTGATTCATATGAATTCAGTACATATGAATTCAGTGAATAGCACTAAGGTTAACTGAAATTCCTAGTCATAGGTTAACTGCTTAAAGCAATGGAAAGATCATAAATGCAGGTACATGGAGCCCTGAGCAGATGCCTAAAGGATTGCTGTCCAATAATACATTTTTTGCCCTACAGCAGTGGTTCTCAACCTGTGGGTCCCCAGATGTTTGTGGACTTCAGCTCCCAGAAGCCCCAGCCACTATGGTCAATGCTCAGGGCTTCTGGGAGCTGAAGTCCATGAACATCTGGGGACCCACAGGTTGAGAACCACTGCCCTACAGTGATATAGTAATATTTCAGAATATAAGACACCAAAAATTACTGAATGGGTTTATGAATTAGATATTTGACAATAAAGACACAAATCTCTTAAGTCAAATTCTTAACCGTGAGTAAAAGAGATTAAGCATTACAAAAATGTAGTTCTTTCTGGAAAGTTGGTACAAAATCAATCCAAATACAGCATCCCTCAGTTAATAAAACCTTTGACAAAGAACCTACTTTTTATAAAGGTCATTTCTACCCTCTACTGTTATAGTGCTATTATTCCACTTTCAACATCCTGTGGAATCCTGGGGTTTGCAGTTTAGGGAGGGGCATTTAGAATTCTCAGCCAGAGAATATGACCTTAGTAAACTACAAATCGCAGAATTTCACAGGATGTTGAAAGTGGAATAATAGCATTAGTGTAGGGCAGAAAGGGTCAAAGTCTTGTTGCACACACACCATCTCCCCTTTCCTATTTGTCTATGGAAAATTTGTAGCAATCTTAGCATAGGGAAAATGTTGAAGTAAGGCTGGAGGAACACATTTTCATGTTGCAGCAGCTGTCATGTTGCAGCAGCTGTCTGCAGTAAACAAGGTTGAGCTGGGAAAGGATGGGCTTCTACTTTAATCAGTCCTACTCTAACCATGCATGCCTGCATAGAAAAGGCAAAATAAATTGCAACTGCCCCCAGAATCCCTTACAGACCATGTGTAAACAACAAAATGGAGAGAAAAGGGGAAAGAGCATAGGCCACCTTGAGTTCCATTACTGGGAAGAAGGTGGGATTTAAATACACCAAGTAAATAAAACTGGAGAAAATAACAATGAAGGAGCATTTTCAATCATAATATTTTAACAATATTATTCTGTAGCTATCAGTGTCAATGAAATGGTCAAGTTTTATTGATTTTTCATTGGTTTTAACAGGAAACATTACTGTTTTGTGGATAGCAGTTGTGTGAACTCTGAATTCACTCTAGAGGTGGAATTCAGCATGCATAACACATTGGGTTTGCAACTTTAAAGGGACTTCCAATATTTACAAAAGATAGGAACTCAGTAGTCTAAAGGATGCTTCAAAGGATGGAATTTACTTTATGTCATTAGAGAGAGAGAAAGAGAATGTCAGAACTGCTGTTTAGGAAAAAAAATTGCAGTACCATTAAAATTAATATACAGGAGAATAGTTAATAATGTGCAATATTTAAATATAGGCGCTGAATGCTTACCAGTAAAGTTTAATCATTTTGAATAATTTAGAACAATAGGGGCATTATTATCTCATCACAAACTGAGTACAAATCTAAAAATGGGTAGACGCAGGCCAGTGGATATGATTAGAAATGTTCATTGGGGAATCCAAAGAGGAGCTATTTTTATATATTTATAAGGAAAGTGGATTAATAAAGTTGCTGCTTTTTCTGAGTTTAAAGCTTCACCCAAACAAGAGCATAGGAAACCCAGTGAGAAATGAAGGAATACTTGCTAATGTTTCAGAAAATGGAATTATTAACCGTGGCACACTGAGGCATGGGGGTTGCCGGATATTGCCATTGTTCAGTCCTCATTGAAATTATGTTTATTTGCCTAGGTTGGTTTCCACTTGATATTCTTTGGGCGGAGGAAATATTCGATGCTGGATCCCCAAATTGCCGAGGCTGTGTCCTTTCCATTCCACTTTGTGATACTACAACAGCAGCAGTAACAACAAAAGCATAGCCAGTTGCTAGCTAGGTAGCTTATTATTGTGGTCACACTCCAGCACACAGCTTACTTGTTGGAACTTTCCAGAAATATTGCACTGCAGTCATTTTCCTCGCCGTTATGCTAATGGAATCAGGAAAATCAATTGTCCTTAAGGAACAGGGGAATGAGATGTGCTGTAAATGCCACAGGATGAGTGATTGGTTGATTGCAGGGATGGTGATTCAAACGCGTCTCATCTCTACATTATCCTGATGAATTTTTATGGCCCTGCCTTTTCCCCCCTTCTATAGCTGTGGAGGAAGGTTTATGGCTTGCAGCTTTTTAGTTGATTGAATGCAGCTGGCATTGTTGCAGTGCAGAACAAATAGGTGCTTTTTCTTTATGGCTTTTTTTAAAAAAAAATAGATGGAAGATATTGCACACCAACATTTTTTTGCAACAAAAGCATTCTTCCCCCCTCCCTTTTTTAATGCAGATGTTTTGTGAAATTATATTGGCCCCACTTTTGCTGCTAGGAAAAAAACGGAGAAGAGAACACTGAAACATGGCCTGAGATTATAAAGGGTCATTGTGTCATTAAAAACTGAAATCCTTCGCAGAAAGATATTATTTCATTATTATTCATTTTCATGTTTCACTTTCTACTTAATAAAAAAAGAGGAAAAGGAAAGAAAGACAACATCTTGGGTTATATTTTTCTTTTGTTCATAATAGTAGCTTGGTGAGAGTTGGCATAGATTTATACATAGGAATACTACTTGGGAGAAGGTTAAAAATCTGCTGTCTCAGGGCTGCCATTCCACTCAAATCCAGCCAGATCCCCCCCATATATTTCCAAATTGTCATCATTATAATCACTAGAATATATCTCATCATGAACATCCTGTATCATGTGTGATTTGGACCTTAGAAGTTTTCTGCAACTATTTCAGACATTATGTGCACAGTTTTAAAAATAAGTGCTTCAAGTCAAATTGTAATACTTCCCTTCAAAGTAGATGTAGTATGATATACTATACCTGCTGTTATTGGATTGAATTAAATAACAGAGATTATTGGCTTTATATAAATTTGCTGATGGCTTTTTAAAAGAAAAAAGAAAAAAAAAGAAAAAATGGTTCCCGAGCCTTTTGTTTGGGTCAGGTCGAATTGTTGGTGATTTATTCTACTCGTTGCCATCAGTGTTTTGAGAGATGTTTGGGCTGCACACAAGAGCACTTTTAAAAAAGACTATTTCTTTTTATATGGAGGATTCTTCTCTGATTCATGTTGCACTCATAATGTTTGTAATAGCCAATAAAAAATTGCAGTGGCTGTATTTTCTAACCCAATTTTCTGTAATGAAGTATTCATAGGTTTGGAGTTTCTGCAGTAATACTGTTTTGTACCTCCTCCTGAAAATTTAGTTGGCTCCAGTAGCTGGTACATTCTGGAGATATATTCTCCAACTGTCCCAATTTGGCAGAGACAGTCTCTAGTAATCTTCTGTCATCCACATCCGGCCATATCTCCTACACAGAGGTGACTGAGCTTTCTCTTTCAAGGGCCACATTCCTCTGATAACTGTATTTTAGAGGCTACGCACTCTCCTACTGTCCCAACTTGGCAGGGAGAATCCTTATTAATTCTCTGCCACTTTTTCAGCTGCTTTTAAAATGTCCTAGTTTTTCTCTCCTCCCCTCCTATTTTCCCCCTTTGTCCTTGGCTTACTTCAATGGCAGCAGACTGAGTCCAAAGTGCAAAAGTAATTTGTAGTCAATTTATTTAGCAGGGCAGAGAGGAGAGATGGGGATGGAATCTTGCCCTTCTCAGTAGGGTCACACAAAAGTAAACTGTTGTGGCCAATCCTAGCTTGTGTGACCTTCCTCATTAATGACTTTTGCCATCTTGATCACACTCTGCTATTGCTTGGCCACATGGATCCTGGTTTTCATCTGTGAAATTTTGGAGAGTATGAGATATTACATGAGCCAGCATGATGTCATTGCTTGAGAGATGGACTACAACTCAGAAGAAAGGGATTTGAATCCCCACTCAGCCGCAGAAACCCACCGGGTAACCTTGGACAAGTCATACTTTCTCAGCCTGAAAGGAAGGCAAAGGCAAACCTTTTACCAACAAATCTTGCCAAGAAAACCACCCTGTGTTAGGTTCACCTTAGGATCAGCATAAATCAGAAACAACTTGAAGGCACACAATAATACCAAGAATAATAATGAGATAGCCCTTGCACATTTCTATAGCTGTACGTGATTTGGGGGTTTCAGGGACATAAAAGTGCTAAAATACACTCATCACTATGCGGGCTTGTATTATTGATTGTTATTTGTTATAATTTAGTAGACAACGGCCCTTTCCACACGCGGAGGGAGAAACGGGGCAAAGCACGCAGAAATGGAGCTTACCTGAAGCCGGGTAAGTCCGTCGCCACGAGGAGCAGCGCGCGTTCGCTGCTCCACACTCCTGTGGTGTCCGGTGGCGTCCGGCGGCGTCCAAAAGGGTGGCTTATGACTGGGGGAAGGTCTCCACCAATCAGAGAAGCTCGCCAGCCGGAAGCCTGCCCCCTGGCAGATCTGCAGGCATGCACTTGCGCGCACCTGCAAATCTACACTGGGGCGCCGCGACGGGGTGGTATGGGGCTGCACGCTTGTGTTTACTAAAAACCACTTGGAAAGTGGTTTTTAAAAAACACGTGGCGCCACCACTTCCGGCTGCTTCTGGGCGGTTTGAGGTATAGAACCTCAAAATTAAAACTGACCCTGTGCACTCCAAGGTGTGGACGACCTCCTGTTGAGGTCACCCTACACCGTTTTATTAACCCCGTGTGAAAAGGGCCAATGGGAGGAATCCTGTCATTTCTCAGTTAAGTGTGTAAGAGGTTTGAAAGACTCAGTGACGTGACTTGCCAAAAGCTGGAGGAAAGAATTATTTCGGTGTTTTACATTAACATCTTTATCAGTTGCTCAATAGCAAGAAGGCAGCCTGTTTCCAACAGCTCCATTCTGTATATATTCTCAACTACCATTAATGCAACCTTAGCTTTGTGTAACTACAGTAGTCATGCCATGCTCCATAAATGATGATTGCAATGAACATAGCCCTTCAATTAGCACTAAACTGCAGTTAGTATTTTTCAGGTTGGAATTCTTCTAATGATCTATAGTATCCATGTATGTATTTCAAATGATTTATATGCTCCCTTTTCCTCAAGTATTGAAAGTGGCATACATATGCATATTTTTAAAGAAAAAAATAGCTACAGATATAACAGCAGCAATAAAAAGCAGTATAAAATAATTTTCCTGTTGTTGCAACCAAGAAATCAATGTTTCAAATGCCTGCTGGATTTTTGCAGAAATCATGAAAGATCTTTGTAGTTTTGCGCATTTTCCAATAATTTCTGTGAGGTGGGGTATGCCCCAAACTCTGGAAATATTTCATTCTTTTCCCTAGCAAAAAGATACCTTCTTCAAAAACTGGGGGAAATGCTAGTGTAATAATTATTCCATTGCTCTGCTTTCAAAACAACCATACAAAGGATTCTGACAGATTCTGGTGTATCTCAGGGCTGATGTAACAGTTTTACCTCTGGTTAGAGGGCATAGCCATATGCTTCTCCCATTCTGCCTGCTCCCCCAAGGTGTGGGATGGCTGTGTTGAGGGGCTTCAGACACTATCCAGGTGGTGGTCATATATGGCTCAGCTAAGTTTAGGTCCACATACAGAACTACTTACACTGCCCTGAGCCATATACGATTGTAGTCTGAAACAAGTTCCCTTAAGTAAGTCCTGAATACGTGTGACAATAAATGTGAGGGTTTTTTGGTTTATTTAGTTGTAGGTATAGTTCTTCTCCTATTTTTTTTTTGGATTTTTGCGATTTTGACTTCCTTTTTTCCAAATGAGATTTTTATAGCAGCTTCCTCTGCCCTGATCCCTGTGAAAGCTGACTGTCTTCACTACACTAATCTATAGAAAATAAAATATCCTATTGGTGCCAATTTTCATTAAAGGCTTAAAACTGGTTTGATTTTACTCTTACAATTGAAATTTATCTCCGAGATAGAATTAACTCCATTAAAACTTTTGTAATCTTAAAATCTTCTTTCCCCCAGCAATAAGTTGCAAAAGATACATTGGAAAAATGTCAGTGTATGTGAACTTAAATGTCACATAAAACATTTGTGTTTCTGTGATTTTCAGCTGTCACCAGGAATTCTGTAATAAGCAACACTGGCAATGTTGCTCACCCTTACATTAAGAGAGACAATAATACAACACATGTTGCTTTACCAGTGCCCACTTTGGATATTGATAACACTGTGTTGGTACAAGGACATTAAACATCTTATTTTTATTTTTTCATTTTAAAAAATATTTTTCCTAATGCCACCTTATGTTTCTTCCCTTCTTTTCTACCAGAAAAATGACACAATGAGCAAAATACTTTTCCATATTTTTAAACATTTTTATTTAATTTAATATTTTATTATTTAATATATTAGTTGTGGGTTGGATCTAAAATTGTCCATCTTGGAATCACTTTGTAGCTTCAAAAGGAGGAGGGACTCACTGAGTTCCTCTTTTCTCATGCATTTCCTTGCATCTCATCTCACATTGTTCTGGACAGTCTACAACGCTTCCAGAGCAGTGAGGTGGGGGAGGAGGTGTTTGCATGTACGTGCAATGAGAAGGAGGAATCATGGAGATCTTCTCCCCATTCCTTTCACCCAATGGTAATAGAACGCTGCGGCAAACTACCCTGGACTGAACCAAGGTCATGATACTATTGCCTGGCATTACTACCCCAGCATAGGTGGCAGTGGTGCTGATGGAATGGCAAGGGTAAAAGGGCCTAGAACAGAAAAGGGCCTAGAACATTGTCTCCATTAAAACAGAAAGTAGCCCTGCCAGCTCCTGAGCTGCTCCACTGGTAAGACAACTTTCTCTGGTGATGAGAGAGCTTTATTTTTGACCCTATACTTTGGTTGCACACTACTACAAAAAGTACCTTACACCAGTGATGTATTTAAATCATCTACTCCAAGTCTCAAGTCAAGTTTCAAGTCCTTGCAACGTACCTTCAAGTCAAGTCTCAAGTCTGGGAGCCAACTTTATACCCCAACCTATATTCCAGCATTTCTGGATAGAATAAAATAAAGTCAGTTTTAACAATTTAAATAGAGTCACCCCTCCCCATCTGCAATTTTGCCATCTGTTGCTTCAGAAGTGGGGAGTAGGATTTTTCTTAGTCCCTGTTACTGAATCTTCAAAGGCTTTAGAAGGAAGGATCCTTCTTCCTCAAGCCCATTGCCTAACCCATTTGCTGTTCCCCTCTGAGAAACATGCCCTGCACTGTTGGAGCAAGTCTTGCCTTCTGCTTTTAGGAAGAGTTTTAAAAGGCTCCTTCGATATGCAGCAAGGACAGGCTGCTGAGAAGACATCAATCCTGTCTCAAGACCATTGCCTAACCTGTTTGCTGTTCCTCTCAGGGAAATTCACTCACATTTTGGGCTTGAGATAGATTATTATGTGACCAGTAGGCAAAAAGAGATGGCAGCATTGTTCAAAGTTGTAAGGTTTCTAGATGAATATATTATGTTACTGAACCAAGGGCAGCAAGTCAGTCACTAAAAATATACAAGTCACGAGTTGAGTCAAGTCAGTGTGTCATTTATTGCTGTGTCGAGTCCAAGTCGAGTCACTGAAGTGACTTGAGTCCAAGTCAATTGATTCAAGTCTACATCACTGCTTTACATCGACATAAGAGAGCATTTTGTTGACATAAGTCACCTAGATATTTTGATGATTTTAGATTTCTTGTTTTTGCATTGATACTGGTTACTATACCATGGTTACTTTGTTACTAAGGAAGGATGAAGGCCCAATTTAAATAAATCAAATTTATTATTAGTGCAAAAGCAGCCAAGAGTCTTATGGCACCTTAGAGGCTAACACATTTTATTTAGTTTAAGCTTTCACACATAGCAGTTGCTGTTGCCCACAAAAACGTGTACCAAGTAAAATTAGTTAGTATTTAAGGTGCTACAATATTTTTCATTGATTTTGCTGTAGCAGATTAACATGGCTTGCCACCTTGGGAATTGTCAATGCAGCAACCTGAATTCCCCATATCTTTTTTTTCTCCTCCAGGTCAGCCAGTAGTACAATTATTTATTTATGCCATCCATCTTTTTGTTCCTTTTCAGGAAGATTTTCTCCACAGAGTGATTTTCAGCATAGAATCAATAACAAAAATTATAAATAAATAAATAAATAAAGGAAGGCTTGATTAATATGGTTAATAAAACAGATTACAGAGGAGCTGTGCCAGAGCTAGGCAGCCTTCTATGATATTTGGAAGTACCTCATTAGCAGTTTATGAGCAGAGAGCTGCGTGTATCTGTTGTGGTACCATTCAACAGAGTATCTGACAGGAAATCTTGTTTTCTGAAAATCTTCCTTTTCTTTTCTTTTTAAAGTAAACATTTTTCCCTGTTTCCCTCATATGAATTCAGGTTTTACAATGTAAAAGATTAAGTCCTCATAATGTGGTAAATATTCCTCCTGGGGTTTCCCACTTCAGATTGCAAGTAGAAAGTTTACATCGATCAGTTCTCTTCTACATCAGCGAAAGCAAATAAATAGATGTTTCTCTACAGATTGGTTCCAAATTCAGATTTATGCAATTGCACTAGCAGAAACAGATAGCCCTGTTACAATATCACCGGGGAAGCACATCCAGCCTCCCCACCTACTCGATGGGGACGATTGTGTTACATGAAGGAAAGGGAAGTCCCAGAAAATCTGCCAGAGGCACCTTCTAAGAATGAGACTCTTCCACTCATGAAAGCCAAATCCTGGCTACACCCCAATATCATAGAAAAGGGTTCAAGATAAGTTGGTTGTTACTTGGTTCTGAGTTCACAATGCTTAGTTAAATTATAAATCAAGTACCATGTCCACCTCCCACATGTTCTCAACCTCAGCACATGAGTCAATTATTTGGGAAGCAGAGATTAGCACAAAGTCCTGGGAAGTATAGTTTTCTAAAGCATCTGCCATTCCTAGTGAATACTTGGACATTGTAGAAAACTACATAATCAAAATTGTGCCTGGAATGCTGTGCATATCTGCTCAGCAATGCCACAAGTGTCCTAGGATATTTAATTTCAGAAACAGCTCATTATCCTATTGAGTATTCTGGTGAATTTCCCAGGGCCTGGGCAGCTGAAGCAACCATGCACTAGCTAGACAGAAATGTAGACTTTCACTGAGATGTTTTCATGGCTGATGCTGCCTGACAAGGTTATCCCATCATACTCACAATGAGATAATCAGAAGCACAGTGACTTCCTAAATTTTAGAATGGGCTCAGGAAAAAATTTGCTTATGCTCTCAAGGAAACAGCTTTTGTTTCCTGAGCTCATTGATGACCAACCATGGAATAATGAGACAAGACACAGAAAGCTGGGATCCAAATAGGGTACACAAAGGGACCAGTAGTTCTGCCTCTGTCATGTGCAGCAATCTGGCGCCTAGCACCAGTCATAAAGCACCCTGGTCTGTTTCATGGAATCCATCGTAATACTATCCTCCCCTCCAGCGCCATCCAGGTGCATATTCTGAACTAACCTGAGGGACATTCACATAGATCTATACTAACCTTTTCACTGAGAAGCACCAATAGTCAAATATTCATCCCTTCTCCACTCAGCCTCTTCTTTCTGAAGCATTGCGTTCTAGAAACAGTTTACCATGTGTCAAGCAGTTTCCATAGCACAGATCTAATTTATGCAAATTATATAACATTTATGTCAACCTCATAATTTACACAATTGATTCTGAATATCTAGTATAGGTTTCCTTGGAGAAGTATTTGACATTTGGTGTGGATTGCACATGCAACATTATCAGCAGCCTCTTTCTGGCTAGACTAGGAACCTAAGCAATTGCAGCTCAAAGAAGGCATCACTGTGGTGGGTTTTCAAGGTCTTAAGGACATATGTTAGTGATGTTTGTAAAGTGTCAGGCAAGATTTTGCAGACCTTTCATGTGGCTATTTTTACACAAAATGCAGCCATCACATCCAGAAAGACAAATGAACAAAATTCATGAGGACATTGATTTTCTTTGTACTCAGTTATAAAATGCATCTAAATGCAAAAGATCGGCTAGATATTTTCTTGCTTCTTCTTCTGTTTGTCGTCGAGTATCAGAGACTGTTATGCATATCCCAGTACATTAAATCATAGTAGTGGAGGAGAGCAGGCAATATATCTCTCTGTGCATATTTAATATAATACACCATGTCAGCAGAATTTGCATTAATTATCTAGGGGGCAAATGCAACTGATAAGATTTCACTGCCCCCAAAAATTGCATAGACATCATTAACATAAATACCGTAGATGTGTGGTTTTGTTGAATCAGGATTATTTACCATATGTAAAGAACAATGTATATGCAGAGCAATGTGCATTTTATAATTATGGAAATGGATATAATAGGACCACACTGGCTCTTCAGGGAGAATGTTTGTTTTTGTTATGCCTCACTTAGTCTGACTTGTGTATTTGTTTGAGTAGTATCTTACCTGCTTGTCTTTCAGTGAGCAGACAATTGTATTTATAACATTTCCAGGGTTGCCTCCCATCTTGGCATAGCAAAGTCAAAGCCTTTAGAACAACAGAAACAATGACATGTCTCTGCAAATGTTGTTGGGCTGCAACTCCCAGCACTCTTTACCACTGGCTCTGCTGGTAAGGGCTGTTGTAATGGGAGGGGGATGTGATTCCCACCCCAGCCACAGAACTGCTTAGGCAAGTTTGTCTGCATTTGGGCAGGTAAAGATCAAGGCTGTTTTTCCTGATGAATACCCAGAACATTTAAAAATGAAATCAAACCTCTAAGGCATTTTTTGGTTGTGTGTAAAAATTGCATCAAAAGTAGCTTCTTAATTGCAATGAATTTGTGGGCATACATTTTCCTGTTCCTAAATCCAATCTAGTTTAAATTTATTTGCAAAGCACCAAAAGAGGTGTGACTATTGGGCAGTACAGAAAAGTAACAATAAGTAAATCTATGAATTATGAGTTACTCCATAAGTGTCATTTTGAATATGTTCATGTTCTATATTTTCCACATACAAGGAAACAGTGGTAATGTATGTTGCTAACTTATATACTACAAATATATATGATTTGCATCCTGTAACATTTGTTGATGTAATATGGTGCATGCCTTTTTTATGCGAGTTGCAGAGGTAGAAATTCACTACCTCCTTTATGTGATGACCCCCCACCCCTTCAACATTTCTTCTTTCTTTTGAACCCCATCACATGGCTGTGATAGTGACCGAGAAAAACAGGGAAGGCTAAAGAGCACTCTGCTGTGTCCTTATAGCCAAAGGCACAATGGTCATTTTCTGGGACCTCCAGAGAAACCCTAAGGATTTCTCAAGGATGCCTTTGCTGTTATTGTGACATAGGGAGAAAAATTTCAGCTCCCCAGACCACTACATGGCTGTGTTCAAAGCAGGGGCCACGGGAGGGAGGTGAGTCCTGCAGGAAGAGAGATGGGAGATGGAGCTGAGTTCCACCTGAGGGGAACCTTATTCTCTGTCTCCCCTTGCAGGATCTCAACCATATAATACGCAAGTACACGCACCAGGATTATCCATGGATCCTCATTATATGTCTGTGTAAGTTGTACCTGCTTGCTGTAGCATTCTTAGACATGGTCCTAATTCCTTCTGTACACATCGTTCTACATTGTTTCAGAGAGAAGCCCCCTTTGGTTGTGCATTATCATGCATTAGTATCATTTGCTAATTTGTCACAGTATATACACAATATTTTAGCCATATACATAAGCATTTCTGCTTCGTTCAGATTTTCTCCCTCAATTGCCTACATAACTTCACTGGGTTATTTCTGCTTTTTTCCTAGCTACACCTTGTAGGTTATTGCTTTATACCATAAACAATACTGTAACTAAATAGCCTGGTAAGTCTTGTGCAGGTCATGTCACACATGCCACACACAAACACACAGCTCTTGGAACTGGAAAGAGGCAAGATTTGTTAGGAGGGTGTGAAACCTGCCAACATATTGATATGATTTTGTTCTACTCCAGATTAAGTTATCCTGGGTAGTATTGGCCCCATGTCGCCAATCTCACCAGTGGAGAATCTGTTCTGTAGTCTAAACTTTAGAGGAGCCATCTGAGGTGCTGAATCTATTTTGGGGCTAGGGCTCAGCCCATTGAATAGTTCCTTTGAAGCACAGACTAAATACTACAACGAATTCACTGCCCAGAGTGCCACTGCTGAGAAGGAGAAAGGGAAGGGGAGGAAGGGGCAGTAAGTACCATGTTAGGCTTCCCATGCTGGCAGGAGCCATATTGTTTTCCTAAGCTAGAAAATAGTCCCCTTGCCTTAATTTGAGAAATTGCTTAACATAGGCCTGGTATGTCTTGGGCATAAAAATTAAAAAAAAGTTGACTTTCTTTTTCTCTAAGCAAAGTAGAACGATTCACAAAGTGTGAAACACAGGCCAGTAACTTCTGCCTTTCCAAATGCTATTGAATTACAACACCCACTTTCCTACCCAATGGTGAAGGATGATGGGAGCTGCATTCCCAAAACATCTGGAGGTCCACAGGTTGCCCCTCCTTGGTACAGAACCTCAGTATAGGGAGCAGCTGGTGTGAGCAGATCACCAGAAAGTTCTGCTGACATATTGGCAAGGCAGGATTTGGCTTCCAAGCTGGCCTTTCTCTCCCTTTGTCGATTCCTCTCTCAGCTTGCCTTTCCGAGTATGTCTGGTGGATTGTTTTGACAGGAAAGTCTAAAGGAACAGCCTAAATCAAGAACAATGTAGAATGCCAGTTATGGCTGTATAAAATGACTTGATTTCTGTTTTTCTCCAGTAATTCAGTTTTCATGTGCCATTTTCATTGACTCTGAGGTTGTAAAAGACCCTGACATTGAAAGTGGCATCAAGAAATCATACACAGCAACCTGCGATTACCACAAATGGCACTAAATTGATGTACTAAATGGCTGAAACCTTGGTTTTGTGCCATCCATATTTTCTTCTTTCTTTCTTTTTTGAATACACTGTCTTCAGTTGAATCGGTTTAATTACTGGTCTGTAAGCCAAAGGGGGGAGGGTTCAATAAACAGGACAGATTGCTCAGCCTGTAGATACAGAAGTTGTTGACCAATACAGCATAGCATAAATAGCCACATGGCAATTCAGGAGCAGACATGAAATTTTCAGATAAAAGGAAAATGGATTGTTTGTTAAAGGAAGAAACTTGAAGTTTTGCATGCAGTTTATCACTGCCAATATTATGTTGCCTTAGTAGAGAAGAAGATGTAGGAAGGAACCCTTCACTCTGCTGATAATGTGTGAATCCCATGGAAGTCAAAGTGATTTGATTCCTCAAAATACAGTGGCAGGATTGCACCACCAGTATGTGAAACAAGGGGAAGATGAATGAGGAACAGGATTTGAATTAAACTAAAAGGAACCCACTAGAGGGTGCACGAGAGTAAATTACATTCAGCGTGTAAATATGCTAAAATGAAAATTGCCATTTGTCAGAAAGCAATTCCTGGAGTGAAATATGAAATGCAGTAACCTCCTATATCTGAATTGCCTGGGGGACTTCAAGCACATTTGGATAATCAGAGGTTCATGCAAAAGGGAAAGCTATTTGCTGAGGGTTATGTTAACATGGGTCTGCACAGAAGATGTATTGTGAACTCCCTCTCTCCTATTAGTTCTCCTCATTGCCAACTGTGAGCTGCAGCCCTGCACTGGGTGAAATGACTTAAATCCCATTGAAGTAAATAGATCTTCTGTTCATGCAGCTGTCCACCAATTCCCCCCATCACAAAAGTCATGATTTGTGTGATACCTCATTGCAGGGGATGCGGCACTTGGCAAATGGAACAGAGACATTTTCTGTATGGTAATACAACCCACACCACCTTCTCTTTCTTTCTTTCTTTCTTTCTTTCTTTCTTTCTTTCTTTCTTTCTTTCTTTCTTTCTTTCTTTCTTTTAAATGTCAAGGCTGAACTGACTAAAGTGCACCAAGTCTGCTAAAATGGCGAGAGAGATCTACTTTATACCACCAGTCCCATGTTGCTGTAACAAAGACCTAAGGGAAACAGCCCAGAAAAACTGAGAAAGCTAATCTGTGAAAGATGAGAGCTACTTTAAAAAAAATAGGTGTTTTTCTCTCCTATACTAGCTGATCTGGAAGGAAAATGCATCAAGGAGGAACCGTTTTGCTGTATTAATGGTGTTCTGTCCACCCGCTTGGGTTCATAAGGCTCAGTTTCCAGAATATTTTCAGATAATAACTGTAGATTTTGTTTAAATCTATATTTTAAAATAGGGAAATGATTTCACTGGATACAATTATTATTATTATTATTATTTAAAAATCAGACTATAAGCAATCACAGTTTAATAGGATTCTTAGCTGGAAGATATTTAGAGATGTGTGCAGCTTTTACCAATACCGTAGCAGCTGACTTCAAGCCAGGGGATTTACTGTATTGAAATATTGTGGTAAGTGAAACCATTTTATGTAAAAATGCAGGTCATCATTTTCTTCCGGCTTTCTAAAAGATAGCAACCACATGCCAGCTGTAGCTTTTAAGAAAGAAGTAAGGGAACCGTCCTCTGCATTTTTACATAAAGTGGTTTTGCTTACTAGCATATGTTTGTATTGTCTACTGTTTTGCTTAATGTCAGCTATTGTTGTTTTCAATGGGCTTAAATGCACCCAGTGCTGTGCTCAATTGTGACCAATGGTGCTTATCTTTTTCAATTTGAGTCAGCTCATACCATAGCTAAGCATGAAGTTGTGTGTTTCATGGCAAGTGGTATTTTTTCACTTCTTCATATATAGAGATCAAAACTGGATCCCTCTGTTGCCGTTTGTTTTCCAAGAGGATTTTAAAAACTCATCTGTTCTCTTTGATTTTTAACTGAAAGGATTTTTAAAAAAATATATATTTTGCTTTTGTCACTAGTTTATTCTTAAATTTGACTAAAATTAATATAGAAATGAATGTTCTCTATTTTAAGCTGGTTTATAAAGACTGTAATCTAATGAGAGGCTAAATCAGGACTATCATGGGCTCTGAAGGTTCAGGACCAAAACTGGAGACCTATAGATGCCCCCTTCGAATATCATAGGAGGTGGGTCCTGGTGAAGTTACAAGGCATAGCCTCTGGTCATGTCATCGAACATGGTACATTAAGTATCAGCCATAGTTGCAGTTAGTATGTCAACAGAATAGAAAGCAAGCGGGTCTAATAAATAAGGATAATACACACAAATACACACACATCTTTCAAGGTAGCATTCTCTCGCAGACATTTCTCCCCTTCATCCTGAGGACAACAGAAGAGGGGTTGAGATCCTGACTCAGATCCAGACTCTGACACCCAGTGAGCCTAGGTCTTGGAAGGCATTAACGCCCCTCCCACAAAAAAAAGAAAAAGGGTGGCTGAATTTTGACTAGTATCCATCTGTGCCATTTCTCTAGCTCAAGTACCAGAATTGTAGTTTTAGACTGTGCACAGGAGTTGTTGTAGGGCAGGAATCCAATGCAGTTTTCACTTGCTTTACCTTATGGTAGTGTCTTTCCATTCTCCCAGCAAATAAATATATGCAAGCATAAAGATGCACTGGAATTATTTTACACACACGGACAACGGGGGTTCTATAAGTAGCTAATGTAGAGTACCTTGTCCAACAGTGTAACATGGTCCACCAGCTACTACTTGTGCAGCTGGAAAACCAACAAAGCTCTACTGTCTACAACAGTTTCATATTCACAACTACTACTTAGTCACAATTTTGACACTATTGTCATAACTGTAACTTGCCCTGCTACCTACTTAATGAGGCATCAGCTGCGTAGGGAGAAGGAGAGCCATTGTGGTGGTGATCAGAGTATGGTTGAATGATGTTTTCGTTATTTTTTTGAGGGCACGGGACTGAGCCAGGAGACGTTACTTAAGTACTTAGTTAAGTGTAAGCCGATACAGGACTCTGTCCAAGACCATCAAAATTTGTGAAGACACTAAATACATAAAACCAGCACCATAGAGCATTAAAATACCATTCCAGTCAGTTTCTAAAACCCTGACAGTAAAAAAGGAAGGACAGCAAAGCTGGAGCAATCCTGGTCTTTCTATTGTTTGTGCTAGAAATCATATTGACTGTTGACACTATTCTGGTCCAAGATAAGGCAGATACAGCCAGGTCAATTGAGTCCTTATGCCTTCTTGGGTTAATTGAGGTATGTGTATGTGTGTAATAGATCTAAATTCACTAGATTTGTGGGCGATTTAGAATAGATTTACAAGAGCTTCTGACTCTTAATTATTTAAAAAACAGATTAATAGAAAGGACTTCTCCAGCCAATTCCAAATTAAGCTGCTGAAGCAACGAATATTTGGTTGAGGTTTGTGCATGAAAGGTCCATAAGTTTAGTTCTGAAAATGAAAACTAATTCTTAGAGCATGTGCTGAGACATACTATGTTCATGGACTCTGACCTTCCCATGCCATCGTCATTTTGCAACTGGCTCCTGTTAGTGGCTTCAACTACTTTTTCTGTCTTGATTTGTCCCCCTTCTCCTTCTCCTCCTCCTCTTCCTCTTCCTCATTTATTTATATAGCACCATCTCTGTACATGGCACTTTGCAAGTGAAAAAACAACAAAACATTCCCCTGTCCTCAGTGGCGGAGCTTGGAGTGTGTGGAGGGGGGGGGCAGGACGGGTGCGTGGCCACGGTGCATAGGGCATGGCCTTGGTGCATGGGGGCGTGGCCATGGGGCATGGGGCATGGCTACATCACACGGGGTGTGGCTACAAGCTGGGATGCTCCAAAAACATTCTGACCGGGGTGAACTGCTCCCATTGCCCCCCTGTCACTATGCGACTGCCTGTCCTCAGGCTCACAATCTAATTCAGATATGACACAAAAGGAAAAGGGAATGGCAGTGTGGGAGAAGATTAAGTCCAGGAGATACTGCCTCTTTTTCTCTCCCTCTGAGGCCAGAATGGTGGCAATTGGGATGGAGGGTGAGCCTTTCATCTCTTTCTTGGCCTAGGCATGATGAAGCTGTGCCTGCTTCCTCTTTCTCCCTCCTAGGCCAGGGCAGTGGCAGTTGGGATAATAATCTTGATATTATTTACCCAGTTCTCCAGGATCATCCAGAGAGATCTGACATATTCTTCTGGATCAGAATATGTCAGACCTGAATTTTCAGGTTGTGTACAGTAGCAAAATTTTGTGCTTGTGCTATTACTTGTAGGAAAGTGATTATGAACAGTAAATATGTAGTTGGAACAGTAAGACCTTTTCTTTTATGCACTAGTATGTGTGTGTTGTATTTGTTCTGTTTTAGCTGTGTATTTTCATCTAGAATTATCTTTTTTTTGCACATTATTGTGTTTAGTTCTATTGTCAGTAAAATGCTGCTGATCTTTGACCATGGCCCTTTCTGCAGCTTACCTAGGTCTGCGGTCATCCCAGCATTGTCCCAGCAGTGGTAGTGCCAGGATGAGAGCATGGACACCAATGCTGCACTTTGCACTGGCTTGCTTGCTCCAGAAGGAAGTGTGATGGTCCCACCTCTTCCTGCTGCAGTGGAGCCAGGTACTGTCCCGGACTGTGCCGGGGCAGGAAGCACAACCATTACATTTCCAGGGCTTCTGCAACTAAGATAAGTGTGGGCACATTGCAGGATGGCTGTCAATGATTTGCGGCATGATTACGCCACATGGCAATGGGAGAAGGATGGGACCATAATAATGTTGTGCATAGATATCATTGCACTCCTGTCCTTCTCCTGTCCCTATGGTGGGGTTGGGAGGGTGGTGAGGAAAGGGCCTCTGATAAAAAAACCTAAATCCACAGTTGGGCAATACTTTTATGAAGAATGCCTAAAATGACACAGATATGTGCAAATGTTTCAGTTCTCTAGAACATTTAATTGGGTCAAGAGGTACTAAACGAGAAGAAGATGGAAAGAAAATTCCTCCAGATGTTCTGGGCATGATTTGTTCACTTTTGTGGGATTTTGATTGATCTTAATAAAAGTGTTGCCCAAGGGCAAATTTTGGTTCTTCATCTTCTCATGGACCACAATGGTTTGTTTTTGTTAAAAACAAAACATAAGAAAAGGTAGTACTGCTGCTGCTCTTGCCAGCCACTAGAGAATCAAGAAGAAAAATTTAGCGCTGGCATGAGGTGCCATAATGTGGGCTGATCCATCTTTCAGTGTTACAAGTAATTACCCATAAGCAGGCCAGGCAAAAGAGTAATAGGAACACCTTCTTTGGGGCCATGGGCTACGGGATTTACACAAAAAGAATGGCTTCTTTTCAAGCATTAACAGTGCCAGATGGTGCCTTTTGTAGCACAGCCAGTATGGCCTGGGTTGAAACAATCAAAAGAATGAAAGCTGCCTGCCGCTCCTGGCATCTCAGTTCCATGGTATTTGGATTTGTCTAAAATAAACAGACAATGAGACAAATAGACCCAATATTATGGAACACATTAATAAAGTGTTCTGTTAAATATTTTTTTTTGGTTGAAAAAGTGAATCGTTGAGCCTATTAATAACTTCTCCATGACAGGGAAAAATCAGTTTCTTCCAACTACCATGTGGCCATATGGTTGTGTGGAGAAATTAACATTTGCCACAAAATTGACACCCAACTTTCGCCTGTCCTAAATATAAATTTAGGAAGTATATAAATGAAGTATGACTGCCATGAAGTATATAGAAGTAGAACTTTCTAGAAGAACTGAAATGGCTGTGCCAGCTATCTGAGATGGATTGCCAACCACTTCTGAAGACCCATAAAGCTCAGCACTGGCCAGACCCTTCCAATTTTAATCCTCAGCACCTGGGAATCAGTGGCATAGTGACACCAAACTTGGATGTTCCATCCAATTGGAAAGGTTACCTTTCAGCTCTCAGAAACCCCCAACTCGTTCTGCAAACAGCCACTCATCTGAGTTCTGCTAATAGCTGTTGGTGGAGCTGTCAGCCATGGATGCAGGTACACCTCAGTTAATGAAGCAGTAGATGTGATCCTAGGAATTATTTCTTTAAAACTTTTTCTTCACAACTAACAATATGCATCTGTGAAATGAAACAACCAGGCCAGGCAAGCCTTTCATATATAAAGAAGAACATTTTGAACCTTCTAGAGACCACCTGAAAGCTTCTTCCAAAATGCATCTAGGTAGGCCTTTTTCTTTCACCAGCCTCCACTATGCTTATGATTTCCACTTTGTTAGCCAAACTTCTTAACATATACTTTTTTTTTTTAAACATCCTGGGTAAAGTTGGTGAGGCAGGCTTATTTGCTCTCCCCTTTTCATTCTATTTTACTATTCATGCATGCTCAGTAAGGGATTTTGGAGGCAACAGCTGTTTAGTTTGCCTGTTGTGGGCAGTGACACACAGCTACATTAGGATCAGCAGAAGTAGAATCATGCTGCTTTCCAGCTCAAACTGTGTTTATTACATTGCTTACTGCAGTCATGCCACTGCAACCCAACACCAAAAATCTCTCCTCTTTCACCATCCATCCAGTGCCAATGCTGCCAAAAACCTCCAGCTAAACAGAGAGTGAGGAATTTAAAAATGGGTTCTTGGGGGTATAAAAAGCTGCTGCAAAAAGATACAGGCATCCACTGCGTTTCCTTGACACTTTTTCCTCTCATTCCACTGTTCTGACACTTGCCAATTACATACAAGTTCCATTAATTCAATGAGAGGTCCACTCTTTCATCAATTTTTCTTCCTATGAAGGTTCACTTGGGACTGCACACACGGACATGTGCACATACTCCCAAGTCTTACCTATGGAAACAGTGGCACCCTTGTTTGCAGTCTTTGTAATTTGCAAGCATCAAAATAGCAGGTTTCTTGTCCATGGAGAATTGCTTGGAAAAGACCATGCATGCACGCTGCTTGCAAAGTGAGCTGAGAAGAAAAAAAGCTGCCAAGGTGGCTGAATGGCTTTGCAAGTAGCACATGCACATGCAAAGTTTGTCACAAGTGAGCCTCCATAATTCCCTCACATTCTCTACACAGGTTCCACTTTTTGACCAATTCTGCTTTCTGACACATACATGGAGGAAGCCTGTAGAGGCTTTGTTAACTGAGGTATGCTTGTATCTCTAATACATATGTATTTATTGCAGTCAATGACCAATATGTTTGATTCCCTTTCTAAAACCATCTCAGCAAGTCAGCATCACCACATCTTGTGGCGGTGACTTCTGTATATTTATTATGCATTTTGTAGGGAGAAATCTTTTCAGCTGGAGACTGCAACAAGGAGATGACTTTAGTCTTCTGATTTCCCTGCACAAAAAGAAACCCTGATTTTTCAAGATTCCAAACTTCATATGGGGTAGAGAAAGCCACTTGCTTGAGAAATTCTGGATGTTAATGGAACGATCCTCCATTATTTTTCTGATATAAAATTTTTTAAAACAAAAATGTTTGTCCAATATAAGCTTTTTAAAATAATGATTTTTCAAAAATTGGGGAGAAATAAAAGAACCAAATGTTCTAGTCTTTCCTCACAGGGAATGCTTCAGCCCTCTGAATGGACTGAGTTCCATAAATAGACTGAGACTTCTTAATAGACCTAAAGTGAACATCAGGCATTTTTCAGCAATATGGAGAACTATAAGGAACCGTCTCATTTTGGATGGGAAGTCAGACAAGCTGAATATTATGCAAGAGTTCAGATTCATGTGCTGCTTCTAGAATGACTCTCATCTTTTTAATTGTGTTGCATTTCATGGTTAATATCCCTGTAGGGTACAAGTACTACTTATTACCACCATTTTCACCCTACTTATTATGCAGTAGCTTAGCTGGGGTGGGTGGTGGGACTGTCTGCCCTACACAGCACATTTTTCGGGGTGTTGCTGGGCCACCCTCCACATGCTGGCAGATGCTCAGTGCCTAGATGGGCACTGGAGCCTCCCAGACAGGTCTGCTGGACAAGGCATGCCGCCCCAGGAAAGGGGGCCGTCCATTCCCCCTCTCTTCCACTCTCTCTCTCCCTCCCGATCTGAAGTCAAACCTGTTTCTAGCTGAAGCAGTGGTGCCAGCACCAGTGGACCTCCAGGTCAGGCAGAGAAACATGGAGGGAGAAAAGGAGGAGAGGAGAGGAGAGGAGAGGAGAGGAGAGGAGAGGAGAGGAGAGGAGAGGAGAGGAGAGGAGGAACCTTGAAGAGGCAGGGAGAGGTGCCCACCTTCCTCTCCACTCCATCTCCAAGACTGGGGATGAGCCCAGCCCAGCCCAGCCTCTGAGAAGGGAGGGAGAAAATGAGAGAGGGCCAATGGAGCATTTTTTATTTGGTATTTTGGATAGTTCCTCCCTTCCCTGAGAGGGGCAGGAAACTCAGGGACCACCCTCTGGTAGAAAAAGCTCTAGCTACAGCACTGTTATTAAGTCAGGCTAGCAAAAGGACATAGGATGGACTCTACTTGATGGATGCTCCAACAGTATGGAACTATAGAGGGATCTCACAGGAGGTTAAGTTGGTCCCCTCTTGGATATCTTCTACCAGCAGACAAAGACCTCTTTATTTAAACAGGTGTTTTGCCTTCAATTGGCTGTGGCAAAAAGTTCTTTTCATGGGCTAGACTATACTTTTATCTTACTGTTTAAATTGTTTTCATACCAGTGTTTATTTAATGGTTTTAAATGCTTGTAGCACCAGCATGTTGTAGTGGTTTAAGCGCTGGACTATGACCCTGGAGACCAGACTTTGGCCCTGTCTGCCCTACATTGTTATACTGCTATTATTCCACTTTCAACATCCTGTGGAATTCTAGGGGTTGTAGTTGACTGAGGCCAAAGAGCTCTCTGGCAGAGAATTCTAAATGCCCCTCTCTAAACTACAAACCCCAGGATTCCATAGGATGTTGAAAGTGGAGTAATAGCACTATAACAGTGTAGTGCACAAATGACCGTTGGTTCCCTGCTCAGCAATGGAGCCCCACTGGGTGGCCTTGGGTGATGAAAACCCTGTGATTGGTGCACCTTGGGGTTGCCATAAGCTGGGCATAACTTGAAGGCACACCATAACAACAACCACATATTGCTTTCACAGTATATTTAATTACACCGTAAGCTGCCTAGAGTCTCACATTAGCAGAAAGGTAGGATAGAAATCAAAGAAAAAAGAAAAAAAAATACTGCAACACTTGGCCACATCAGCAAAAGGCAAAAACAAAGCAAGAGAACAGAAACCATGTTATGTCTGGATACTACATGCAACTAAGTCTTAGAATATCACAGGATATTGCTCTCACAAGATTCACCAGCAAAGATGAGTGAGAACATAACTGATTTATACCAAATGTACTAAAATGAGCAGTGCATTCTGTTGCCAGGAAACATATGTTATACCGTGTACGTTACTGATAGGAGAAGAAGGGTCACATCAGAATCTTCCACTGTAAAGACTAGCTGAGATGGCATTTTGGTTTAGATGTTCAGTGTAGGATACTGTCTGTGATTTTTAGGACAAAGTCAACATGCAGATGGGAAACAGATTTCTAACAACATTCTCAGAACGAAGATGCCAGTTTGTCTGGAGTAAACTAATTGGAAAGCTGTTTCCTGTGAGACAGGGCTCCAGAGAAATGGCTGTTTGGTACCTTTGGGAACTCTACTCTCACATTGGTCTGCCTTTCTCTGTATTATTGAGTGCTTTCTAGGCAATTTCCTCCTAGGTAATGCACTTAGGTTTGTAATTAGAAAATAGAAGCTCATTATTAATTCATATGAAAATGTTTTGGTGTTTTTTTTAAAAAAGAATATAATCACAGTATGACTAGTCAGACAGCACAGAGGCTATCAAGCCTCCTTGAACAGATGCAGCATCCATATGCAGATGCATAGATGCTTCTTCCTTTCTTTTTATGAACACAGTCAGCACAACACCCAGTCAGTATAGAGAACAGAAGGTCATATGTTCCCTTCCTGCCCACTTTGGTTACAGCTTGTGTAATGTGCCTGAGCAAAGGGAGAGGGGCTGATAGAGGTGTTGGAAGAAGACAAAATGGTTGCAAATCTCTCTTAGCAAAAGCATGGTGCCTGTGCCAAGATAGATTGTAGCCCTGGTTACCTGCTAAACTGGGATGATTCTCAGAAAGAAGGAGCTAGATCTATTACAAAAATGATATGGTCTTACTACTGTCATTTAGGAATATTTAGTAAGCTAGTTAGCTTTAGTTTAGAAAAAAGGACATGACAGACACAAATACCATTATGCATGCTGTGGAGAAAGCAGAGAAAAAGTTTTCTTTCTATGACATAGTTCTAAAACCCAGGATCATCCAAGATAAATGGTGGGGACATTTAGAAGTATTTCTTCCCTTGCTACATAGTTAAACCATGAGCTGAAACCCTGAAAATGGGACTTGATAAATCCATGGAGACTGTGGTCACCAGTAGCTACTACTGCTCAGAATGGCTGTATGGTAATATCACAGGCAGTGTGCCTCTGAATACCAGTAACTAGTGCATTCCTGTTGGGATTTGCACTATTTCCTGCATTGTAGTCAGGGTGAAGAATTGCAAGACTAATCACATGTGCAAAGAATATGCACCAACAGGGGTGGACAAATTTGGAAGTTCTGGAAGCCAATTTTCCACTCCTGAAACTCTCTGTGGACTGTGCCACCCCTTAAAATGAACAAAGGAACCCTACATCTAGGTTTATTTGGGTTGGGGTAGGGTGGGTATTTTTTTAAAATGTCTGGTAGGTCTCCTCCCCATAGTATTGCAAAACTGCTTCTCTCGGAGAAGGAGTTATTTTCTTCTCCAGGAGCAGAAAATGACATTCCTCATTTTTCCTCAGTGGGAGAAAGTATTGCAGGGGTCTGGGGATCTCAAGAAGCCCATAGGTTCCCCAGATGCAGATTTGAAAGTGCAGATGTATGTCCTGTATACATCAATGAAATGTTGTTATCTATGTCATATGTGCATATATATGTTATGTATATGTACATGTTATGTTATGTTATCAAGTGGAATGTATGTTTTCTATCTTTTATCTCTCCCTCAATTTCCCCTTCCTTTCCATTGCTTTGTTGAATAAAAAAAAAGAAGAAGAAGAAGAAGCCCATAGGTTCCCCTTTGCCCACCCCTGCACTTGTTGTAGAGAGGTATTAGTGAAGAGCTTAGCTTGGAGATAACTCCAGGTTCACCAAAGTGAAATTTCTACTTGGACAGTAATTTGTCATTCCATGCAATTTATTGTAAATAGTCTCTTCCCACCTTTATGCTCTAGGGTCTACATGCATTTATAAATGCTGGGCCCACTTTAAACTAGACTGTATGGGTTCCCACACAATTTGGCTTCTTGACAGGCGATTAACCATGCTGCCAGAATAAAACAGGCTTCTACTTCTTTTATTCCTTAGTGAGGCATGGGACATGTGTGGCCTTCCAAATATCATTAGATTGCAACTTCTAGCAGCTCTAACCAGCCTAGTAAACATTAAGGGATTCTGGGGGATGTACAACAAGGCCTGGAAATACTTGTTTCCCACAGTGAATCAGAAGCAAAATAAACTTGTTATTTAAGGAATTAATGCCTTAGTGAATCAAGGATAAGGTAAACTCAAGATAGGGCTGTTGCAGAATTTTCCCTAACCCAGGGTGGGAGACTTCTGACAGTCAGGGGTGTCATTTTCACTCTCCTCCAGACCTCAGCATACTGCACCATCTTTTGACCCCGTGCTATCCTAAATAGGAAAAGCAATTAGTTAAAAAAAATTGCACCCCCAGAATACTTGGGATGGGGCAATTTGCTATTTAAATATTAATTCTGCCCCCTCTATCTGCCTCAGACCAAAAAAAGGTCTATCAGAAACAGAAGACGGGAACAGGCTTTGAATGGTAAATTATGCTACTCCTGAGAGCCCTTCGGGCACTATGTGTGTCCTCCCCCATGCCAATGCTTTTCTGCATGGGGAGAGCTAGGTTATCAATGGGGTTTACAGTCCCAAACTGTGGTGCCTGGCAGGGGGCACATGGGCTAGAGGCTGCAATTTGCCCATTCCCAAGCTGCACTGAAAAAGAATCTTCCATTTGTTCCTAACAGCTCTTCTTGCAGCTGTAATCCTTTTATCATGTGGCAGTGCGTGCAAGATTGCCATGAAGGGAAGAATCAATGAATTACAGTGTTGGCAGAGGCCACATGGGCCATTTAGTCTAACACCATCCCCAACAGGAATACACAACTAATATACAACTAAAGTACTTCCTCCTGAGCTCTGTTTTATTGTTGCTATGTGCCTGCAAGGAGACTCCACCTTATGGCAACCATGTCATAGGGGTTTTCCTGACAAGATTATTTAGATGAGATTTTCCATTTTCTTCTTCTAAAGCTTAAAAAGTGTAATGTACTGAAAGTCACTCAGTGGCTTTTCATGTATGAGCAGGAGTTCTGGCCCTGGTGTCCCTGAGTCCTAATTCAACATTCAAACCACTACATCATACTAACTTTTAAACCTCTGCCTCAAGACTTTCCTAACATTAAGTAGAATCTCTTTTCTTGAATTCAGAATCCATTGGTTCATGTGCTAGTGTCTGAAGCAGTAGAAAACTTACCAGAAATACATCCAGCAGTGTGGCATTGCATTATGCTTTAGAACAATGGTTCTCAACCTGTGGGTCCCCAGATGTTTGTGGACTTCAGCTCCCAGAAGCCCTGAGCATTGACCATAGTGGCTGGGGCTTCTGGGAGCTGAAGTCCACAAACATCTGGGGACCCACAGGTTGAGAACCACTGCTTTAGAAAATTCAGCTTGTTTATTAGGTACTGTATACTACAAATCTAGGAACATGTCATGTCAATGTTGATTTTGCTAATTCTGTGCTTTTTGGTTTGGGGGCAATTCCTTACAGCAATAAGTAGTAAATGCTCATTTCCTCCTGAATAGCAGTCTTCTGATATTGGGAAACTGTTGTGAAGAGTTCCCCTGTTCTCTTTTCTTCATGTTAGAAATATCTATTTCGTTTAACCTTTCCTCATAGAATTTCCCCCCCCTTTTTTTCAAAATCCTGAAGGGTATTTGGACATGAAGACATTTGACAATGCTCTGTAGACCCATGTAATAAGGGAAGTATGTTTTCTGTCACCTAGACAGAAGAATGAGAAGGAATTAAATTGGACTAAGAAGTGATTTGTTTTGCCAGAAAAGCAATGTGAATTGGCAAGCAAAGACAAAGATAGAGTGATTACCTATGAGGTTGGAAACATACTAATCAACTTTAGCAAAGCAGCCTCAGTCCTGGATGATAATTATCAAGTGTTTGACCTCTTTGTTGACCTGGCCAAGGAAAGCAAAATGTGCAAGATGAAGGGGTGCAGGGAGAGAGATTATAGCATACAGCAGGCAAGCTGAGTGGTTTGCAATTCAAAGGCACACAAGCAAAAGTGAATTGTTTAGAATAAATACACCACGGTTTGGGGAATGGAAAAAGTTGGAAATTGATGGGAGGAAAGGAGGCAAAACAACCAGTGGGAGGCAGAGAGGAGTGAAGGAAAAATAGCAGGTTTATGAACATCACCAATAAAGACAGGGTTTCAAGTAATGGGGTTCAAACAGTGGAAGATATGACAGATAGTTTGAGCTAATTCAACATGGAATAAGCAGCTGAAGTTAAATCATATATATGTCTCATGGAAATGACAGATTTGCCTGGAAATGAGGTGAAAAATCACTCTCCATTGTGCACAGATAATGGAATACAAAACCATTTCTTCAAAATCAGTTTCAAAAGCCGCTGACAAATAAATGTGCTGCTGCTACTATGAAAGAACAGGACTTTCTTAAAAGGTTAGCCATTCCTCTTGCAACAACAGCAGAGAGGAACAAGGCTGCCTGTAAACTGAATATAAATGGAGCAATTCATTTGGGCTTCCCAAGAGCAAAGGCAGTGGCAAAGTCCCAACATAATATCTGTACTGGGGCCATGAACCCTGGGTGGCTCTGCAGAGGAAGTGAAAAACACATGGGGTTGTGGCTTCATTTAGAATGTGGGTTCTAAAGAATACATTATAGGGTACAGAATCATGTGGCCCTTCAGATATTGTTTCACTACAACTCACATCATTCTTCATCCTTGGTGATACTGGCTAGAGCTGCTGGAAGTTTCATTCCAGCAAAATCCATAGGGCTACATAGTTCCCACCTCTACATTAGACCAGAACTTTATGAATTTCCGTCAGTTTCTACAGAGTCATCATTAATATCATTCAGGAGTTACAGCCAAAGTGCTGAAGTGTTTTAGCAATATCACACTAGTTAAACATTAGGATCATTCTGCTTTGTTGTAATCATTCATCTTTCTCTTACTTGATCTCTGTAGAACCTGTGTCCTGGACACAACAGCTGGGTTGACTGGTGGAGACTATCTTAGCTCATTTTGGGATAATACAGACAGACAGCCAAATACACATCCATTTCATCCAACAATTTCTGCATTGTAGCCAGGGTGGGAAATTGTGCGACCAGCCACATATACAAAGAATATACACCAATAGGGATGGAGAAATTTGGAGGCTGTGGAACCCAATATTCCATGAGCGTAACTCCATGTGGATTGTGCCAGCCCTTAACGTGCACAAAAATGAACTCTTTTTATTTGAGAGTGGTACATATTTCATTTCAGAAAATACTAGGTTAATATAAACTCACCTTGGAAGTAGGAATGAAAAGTCCTTGGTAACGTTGGGAGTTAACAGGGAGTACTTCAAAATGAAGAAAAAATTATGTGGGTCTCCAAAATAAAATTGGTTCATGTGGGAACAAAACCTGGGACTTTCAGAGACTTTATCTTGTCTGGAGGGCTTACAATCCTGGACATGCAGAGAACTGGTGAACAAGGAAGCATCATTATTTCAAAGCTTTCTGCTCTTTGCACCAAAAGGTTTCTAGCAAGTACCATCCAGGCTTAAAAGCTTGGGTAGATAACAATTCAGAAGCAAAGCCACATTTAAATTAATTATGGAAACCAAATTAAAATATGAAACTCATCAGATCTTACCATCCATCTTATCTCTGGCATTCAAGTACTAAAACAACAACAGCAACAGCTTGTGTAATATGATGGAATATCTATTGTACTGTAAGATGAAATAATGGTTTAAAAACCCCAGACCTTGGCATCCTTCAATATTATCATGCCCCAAAGCAACTGAGATTTTAGAAGAAACCCTTGGGAAATTGCAAATGCTGAGACGGAGTAAGAATATGTAAAGTTAAAAAAATAAATATAAACCTTCTAAAATTCACTAGGGTATAGAGTTTAATATTTATTTCAATGATGTTTGAAGTGGGATTTCTTTTTTATTTATAAAAAAGTCTGCCTCTAGGGATAAAGCAAATAGCTCCATTTACTCTAACTGTTTGATTAAATTCCCAAAGTAGCAAAGTCACTGGGCAACACTAATAAAGTTTGTAGCTATGTAAGCTAAAATAATGATTAGCACAATCAAGTCTAATGCTTCAAGGCATAAGTTGATCATCTGCAGAGATCAGGAAGAAAATTTTCTTCCCTTTTTCAGCTATGGATAATTTGCTTGGTATGTTCTGGAGCTTTTTATTTCATTGCCTTCCAAGTACCAGGTATTAGTTACTGTTGTAGTAATGTGGCTGCCTCCTGCTGATAAGGATGACTAAAACAACAATATGTTTGATCAGAAATCATATTCAGCTTATGCTAATTGTAGTGCTAGCATGGGAGAGCCAACAGCTGGGAAGCAAAAGTAACTACTATTTTTGCAGGTAATAGGAGTCCAAAATAAGGCTCAGGATGTTGGAAGACATGAATAATGTTCTCTGTTATTTCCAACCCTATCCCATTATTGACATCTGAAGACCTAGGATTCACTGAGAATGACAACTCTTCCCACAGACTGGCTCTCCTGCAGAACATAAAGTCCTTCCTCAGTTCCACACCCAGGTCTAGTTACTCTATGCTACATTCTTAACTGTCAGCCAGAATGGCCTTGTAAATGCAAGGTTTACTTCCAGTGTACTATTTGAAGAGCTCCTAATATGTTTTTCTCCCTACTTCTAATGGGCTCCTCAGAATCTCTAATCGTTACATGCTAGGAGAGAAGATGGCATGGACTCTTGGGACTGACGAGAGTTGGAAGGGGGTCTGTTTGCTTTTCAGAAGTTCTTTTTGAAAGGGGCCAAAATTCACTAGCTCAGACTAGTTCTTTGAGTAGGTGGACTGAAGCAGCCATTTAAGAAGCTGGTTGGTGGTGCTTATGGGATCTTTGGAGATAAGAGGGCAAAATTATTTGATTGACCTTAGGTGCTGTGCTGTGACTTTTTGAGGGGGCACATCAGGTGCTGCTCTGCTTTAGGAAAGGAAATGTCTTGGGCCAGCCCTGTCAGTGTGTCTTGCCAAAGGTGACGGGCCAGTTCAACAAAGGCAAGGGAGTTCTTTTGAGAAGATCTGGAGGCAGCAAAAGACACCAGTCATCGGTGAAAAAGTCTGAGATTTATTCAACAGGAAACAATTTAAACAATATAGGCATGTAAGCAGTATTAGCATACAGTTACAGATGGAACCCACTTAAACCTATCATGCCTAGATAACATAAGGATAGATGGTCTCACTCAAGTAAGTCCCTTCAATCAGCCACTGGCAGGAGCCCATGCAGGAAGTGGCGAAGAAGATCTCCCCAGTAGTCAATAATGCATGGCACTGCAGCTGTCAGCCTGTGCTGAGCTCCCCCCAAATGAGAACACAGTCCAGAGAGTATTTATACCCCTGGCCTGGGAGACTTGGCTGTCTTCCTTAGAATCTTCCAGCATCCTCACACATCTAGGGCAAGCTAACTTCTTTCCCCACGCCCACTGTCTAGTGCTACTTGGCTGTTGGTCTTGAGCCAAGAGCAAGTGCCATTTAGCAAGTCTCATCTGCAACACTTTTAAGCTAGCAAGCCTGCAGAGTCCTTGACCTTGAGAAGGGGAGGCAGAAGACAGAAACCAAGCCAAGAGACAGTGTGCTTAATTATCCAGACTTCTTAGCAATAGCAGACAGAAACTTAAGAGTATGGCAGAATAGCTGAAGCCCTTTCTAGACCTTTCTTAGCAACAGTATGGACAATTAAGATATGGAGGAACAAACTAGGGTCATGGCATTCCTACACCTTCTCAAATTACAATGCTCTTCTGGTTATTTCCAATACACAATGGTAGAGTATACGCTTTTCATGCAGAAAGTTCTTGGTTCAATCTCTGGCTACTTCCAGACAAAGGGCTTTTAGTGCTATCATGCAAAAGACTTCATTAGCTATTCTGCATTTCCATCTTTAAGGACAAAACAAAATAAAGTAAAACAATGAAGATGTGAGGAAGGAAGGGAGGGTTACAAATGGAAGGTAGTGCAATTAAGACCCTTGTAAAATCCCATGAATGATACAGTTTGAATATAGAATAAAAATCTGGTTTGGAAGCAGTGCTTGGAGCAAATACCGTTTTTGAATGAAAACCCCCCAGGTCCGTTGGCTGAAGGATTCTGGGTTTTATAGCAACAGCAAGTACCTTTTCTGATCTCTTTTGGTAATGCTGGTAATGACAAATGATAATGAAATTACAGTTTATTTATGTAAATGATAATTTTTGTTTTATTGGTAATTTTATTCTATCAGTTATTTTATTCTACACGTTCAACTGGTGAGAGTAAATGATGACCCTTAAGGATTTGAGAAGGGGATAAAAAGGATGATTTACCAGAAATTGGTGAGATCCCTGATGAATCCCCTTGCCCTACTTGAAGGTATTTGATCATCTGGCTTGGTTCTAAACATTTCTCTTTCATGGCTCTATAGTTTCTTCCAGAGATGCCCATCTAAACCTTCTGGGGAAGATAGACAGAGAGCTGCTTTTGCTGCTACCATCAAGGAATTCACCACCCTTTGTTCCTGACCTATGTTTCTCATTGCTACCGCTTGGCTGCTGGGACTTTTCAGCCTCTATACTAAGCGAGACCACTTGGTGCTGCCTTTTAAGGTGTTGACACTGGCTCTTGGTGTTGTAATGCCCTGGCTGTTTCCCCCTGGGCATTACAACAAATATGAAGCTCACTTGCTTCATAATAATGAATGTAGATTTTAACCCTGGGAACTGCTTCTACTTTAAATTGTCACGAACAATGTTCTGCCTTTTCTGACTCAGACTGCCTGTCTTCTATTGAACGTCTAACAGCAACAACAGTAAAAACAAATAAGGCAATTTTGTTGAGGGGAGTGGAAAAGTTTTGATACCTAAAATGCAGAGAACTCATTAAACAGGCAAATTAACGAATTAATAAGGAAGATTAATAGATTAGACTAGCAGATGATAAATGAAAAGCATTCACTCCTCACCACAGTTCTGTCACAATTTGCTACCACCATAGAATGAAGAGATGTTAAGTAGAGATTAAATTGTATAACAATCTCACACAATCCCTTCCCATAAGCACTGTGTTTGGAGAGTAAAGTAATGGTGAGATTTGTGCCCAAGACTGCATTGTAGAGCTGTCAGTGAACAATCATAGTTTCTGTACTCCCTCTATATCACATTACCTTGTTACTTTCCATTATTTGGTTATGTTGGAGACTTACCGTCTGGCTTTATCTTACTTATTTTTAATATGCATATTTCCATTTCTGTCTGAAGTACTTTGGACTCTACAACTCTGGAAATGAGTCAGGCCAGTCCTGATCCAGTTGTACAGATCAGTCTGTATCCATCCAATTTGCTATATCATTTGAAGTCAGTTAAAAGGATAACATGGTCTGGCTGCTGGGGAAGATCCTAGAACACCATTGCCAGTCAGAGGAGGCATTGTTAGACTCAGTAGGTCAATGGTACTATGTAGCTAAGTAGTGTCTTAACCATGTGTGTATGAGTTGAAGACTTTTCAAGGTACTGAAAGGACAGAACATGCATATGAGACTTCTCTGAGTCCTTCCTTACCCTCTCTCTACTTTCTTCTTATAGTGGTTTATGTCAGTGTCACTTAGTTGGAAAAAACAAGTATGACTATAACATTTCAAAAAAAGTAGCTTCATTTGTCATCAAATATTCCAATTTTATCATTAAAGAAAATAATTACACACAATCACAAACTACTTTCAGAATATTTTAAAAATTATATTCTTTTTCCCTCTACTTTTCTTGTTTGTAAATTCAGAGAGGAGAGTATTGAAAGATATTTCTCCCAGAAGATCCCGTTCTATGGATAGTTCAGATAATGAAGACAGTCTTGACTGTAGCACTGTGGAACATAACTTTTAATAAGGGCTAATTTGGAGAATGCCTTTGCTCTTTGCAACCTGAAATTGGCTGAGTTAGAAAAAGAGAGAGAGCTAGGGTAACATTTGGAAAACCTTCAACTATGTTTTTACTGCATTTTTTTTAATATAGCATTTAGCTGTCACCATCAAGGTCCCTAAGGTAAAGTACAACACATGAAAACATTTGAAACATATAATACAAATAAAACATTCATAATAAGGTAAAACAATTTCTTAAAAATAGTTTAAAAACCACAGACAGTTAAAACAGCCAAAGAATCCTCTTTGATTTAAGAGCTGAAGGCCGTTCCACATAGCACAGTATTAGCTTCCTGATGGAAACTCAAAAGGAAAGAAGCAACTCCAACTTCCCTTAGAAATTATCTTCAAACTGTCTTCAGACTACTATATGCAGTATTCTGATATACATTAAACAATCTGCAGGATATAAGAAATGGATGAAATGTTTTGGTTTTGGAGGGTGGAGAAATCTGAATATCATTTGAATAAGTTTTCAGTAAATCTTCCTTAGAAAAACATGATTTTGGGAAAAATAATCCAATTTTGCCAGAAATCCAACAGATTCACAACTGTAAATAAAGAAGCACTTCTCCAGTTCCATTTGGAACTAATCTAAGACCCTTTCTGCACCGGGGTATTAAAACGGTGCAGAGCGACCTCCGATGGAGGTCTTCTGCACCGTGGAGTGGATTGGGGCGGACTATTTTTCATAGTTCCGCACGTCAATCCACTCCGAAGCGACCAGAACTGGTGGCTTGGCGTGTTTTTTAAAAACCTCTTTTCAGAGGTTTTTAAGAAGCATGGAGCGCGCAGCTCCATGCAGCCCCATCGCCACGCTCCGGTGCAGATTTGTAGGTGCGCACTAGCACATGCCTGCAGATCTGCCGGGAGCGGGCTTTAGGCTGGCGAGCTTCTCCGGTTGGTGGAGAGCCTCCGCCAGCTGGAAGCCACCATTTTGGATGCCGAGGCCACCTTTTGGATGCCGGAGGACTGCGGAACAGCGAGATCATGCTGCTCTGCATGGCGACGGACTTACCCGGCTGCCGGTAAGCTCCGTTTTAGAGCGTTTTCCCCGTTTCCACCTCCACGTGCAGAAAGGGCCTAAGACACTGTGTTTTTCTACCCTGAACCTGTCTCTGTTACTTTACAGTCACTTTTTTCCACCTGAGAAAATTTGTGTTTCTGAGCTGTTGATCTTTGATCTGAATATATGGCTTCCACTTGATTACTCAATTTCTCTGCCTTTTCTTCAAATTCTTCAGAGTTGTTCCACATGTCATAGAAAAGGTTATGAAAGAAGAAAGCATTTCCTTCCCTGTCATTACATCAAGGCCTGTTTTTTGTAGGATTTTGTTTACAGTCAAATCTGAAAAGGACTTTATGCCAGAATGCTGCCATAAAAGATATTCCAAATGTTTTCATTCTTCACCAAAGAGTTTGCTTCTAAGATAACTACTACTTTCTCTTTGGAATCAGTAGCTATTTTTGTAATGTGTTCCAAAACATAGACACAAGAGTTGACAAGAGTTTGTGTGGTATCTCTTCTATAAAACTATCTTGTTCGTGACGGGGTTTTCCAAGCTGATATTTGGCATATTACATATTTTGGACCAGTGATCAATATTACCTTGAAGTATTTTCCATTGGTGGGTGAGTGCTGAAAAGATAGTATGTAACATATCAAAAAACGGAATAGCTTCATTACATAAAAGTTGTCATCCACGCTGTTTGACCTAGTTAGGCCAGGAACAAGCCACAAAAGGAGTGTGGCTGTTCACATTTAAGTGTGAGCTTACTGACCCTGGCATTTGCCATCTATATTCCTTACAGAAACATGTGTCTGCACTTTACAATTATAGATGTCATCACCATCTTTCTGAAGATGACGCTTTCTCATAAGTTTTCTCTAGTGTGACTGTTAATTGACAAAAAGCACAAAAAGTATTCCTTTACTTTTCTGTTCAAGCATTACTTCAAAACAATGCATAACTGATCGGCAGGAGTCAATAGTAAGAGCAAAGTACTTTGTCTCTTAGTCTCTTGAATGAGTTTTATATGAACCCTATTTCCAGTGAGCTCAACTGGTTCCTCACATATCTTGGAGGAAATGCATATAGCTTGAATCTCTTCTTTATTTGCAAAGTTTCTGAAGTGGTGCTCAAAAAATGTGATCAAACTTCACAAGAATGTTCAGTGTCTCAAGGTAATTTTCATTGTATACTGAATGCAAAATCTGGTTGACACTGTAGAATGGAAGTCCTCTGTCTGAAAGATAGGTAATAGCAGAAACCATAGCCTTCTGCATTTCTTTCCAGTATTGATTTCTTCATACATCCACCTATGAAAAATAATATTTTGGCTCTTCCTCTTTGCATAATCAGAGGTCTGTAATAAAGAGTTGTTGTTGTTGACTTTGTAGACAAAACTGCTTGTATCTAGTCTGACATGAATGCTGTACTGTAGTTCATACAGATATAGTGGATGTAACCTTGATTCCTGGTTTTACTGTATTTCCATTTGTACACCCTAAAGATGTGAAGTAGACTCTTGGAAATGTGAGAGCCCATCACATACATACTGAATGTGTACCCGTTCTGGCTTATAAAATCAGCCAGAAGGGGACTGACTGAGCTTTTAACAGGGCTAGTTAATGGCTTGCTAAAGCAAGGCAAGTTCCTATCCTGCCGTGAAGAGGCTGTGATAAAGCTGCTACTGAAAAAACCTCTCCCAGAACTCCACCATACTTGAGAATTATCAGCCAATTTCCAGTATGCCATTCTTGGGGAAGGTTCCAGAGAATGTGGTAGCCTCCCAGCCTCCCAGCTCCAGGAGGTCCTGGATGAAATGGCTTATCTGGTCATGGGGCAGAGACAGCTTTGCCTTAGTGGATGACTTACACTGGGAACTGAACAGGGGAAGCATGTCTCTGTTGTTCTTGATGGACTTCTTTGTAGCTTTCTATACCATCAACAGTGGCAACCTGGAATGACATTTGGTTCTTGTTCTTCCTGGAAAGACAAACTCAGCAGGTGGGGCTGGGGGTTATCTGTTTGATGCCCTGGCCTTCAGTGTGTGGAGTCTCTCAGGGCTTAGTTTCCTGCTTCCATGCCATTCAACATATACTGGAAACTGCTGAAAGTGGTTAGATAGTGTTTTGGGGGGTGGGGGGAGTATGATGTCAACAGTAAGCCGGCAGCAGCCAAATCTATCTTTTCTTTCTTTCTACTGTAATTCCAAGTTTCAGTATTGAACAATCGCTGCTGTCAGTAAGGGACTAGATGAGGATAACCAAATTGAAACTTATTCCAGACAAGACAGAGGTGCTCCTGGTCAGCTGAAAAGCAGATCTGGGAAAAGAGATCCACCCTATTCTGGATGGGGATACACTCCTGTTGAAGCAACAGGCCTGCAGCTTGAGTGTACTCTGAGACTCAGACCTGGGCCTGGGTGGCCAAGTTTCAGTTGTGTCCATTTGCAAATAATCCATGTACCAGCTGTACCTATTCCTGAAGATGTCATATCTGGCTACAGTGGCACATGTCTTGGTTACATCCCTTGGATTAATGCAATGCACTCAGTTTGGGGGTTGTCTGTGAAAAGTCTTCAGAAACCTCATCAAGTACAAAATGCTATGGTCAGGCTGTTGACTGGAGCTGGTTACAGGGAACATATAACTCCCATATTGAGACAGCTTCACTGGCCACCAGTTCATTTCTGGGCACAATTCACAGTGCAGTTTATGAGCTTCAAACCCCATATGGCTTGGCTCAAGACAATCTGAAATATTGCATCTCCCCATGTGAGCCTGCCAGAGTCTTAAGATCTTTTGCAGGGGTGCTTACACATGGTCTCACCATTGTCAAGGTGAGTAAGGACGTCTGGTAAGGACGTATCAGAGGGTCTTTTCAGTAGCTGTTCTCGGGCTTTGGAATTTCTTCTTATGGAAGGCTGGCCTGACCTCTTTGTTGCTGTCTTTTCATAGGCAGGTAAAGACCTTTCATTTAAAAAGGCACTTGGACTGCTATGCTGTGTTGCAGCTACCCTTGATCCATAAACACTCCAGATTCAGCTGTACTTCATATTCACAATCATGGCACCATTGCCATGATTATAAATGCTCCCCCCCACTAACCCACTTTAAGCTCTTAAGCTTTATGGAGCTTCTCCAACAGATAGAGGTCTGTGGCATGGTCAAGTGCAGGGAGCACTTCAATCTGTGAGAGTAGGAAGATAACTGAAGAGATACAAGGCCTCCAAGGTCAGTTGGAATGCTTTCTCAGACAGGAAACATCCAGGAAAAAAAACTGATTTAAATTTTTGGTGTTCTTTCTGGACTCTTTTGTAAGCCTCTTTGCTTTTCTTTTGGCAGGTCCACTTTCAAAGACATGGTGTATAAACATGGTGGGGAGCACTCAGTGAGTGATACAGAAAGGGACAGAGAGTGCATTATGGGTGGGCAAGCTGTGTCTGTAGAGGGGGCCCGTAGAATGTATGGAGCAGAATGGTGTACTGCTTAGAATGCTGGATGATCCTGGGCCAATGATTAATTCTCGGCTTAACCTATCTCAGCGTTGTTGTGAGGGTAAAGCAAAGAGGAGGAGGAGGATTGTATAAATTGCCTTGGATTTCTTGAAAGAAAAAAGATAGGATATAATTTTGACCATAGTTAGTTTCCATGCTTTCTGTGGAAAACAAGTTAGTGAGGTTCTGAAACAAGAGCTGGCAATAATGCCGCAGTGCTAATGTTGATATGGCCCCCCTCCATATATGAGGCTTCCCTCAATATGTTAGGTCTGCCAATTGCTTACCTGTGTTACTCCTCTTCAAAAGGCCTAGGCCAAGTCTGTGTGTAAGCAAAGATCAGCAGACAGTGATCTTTATGGGTTGCTCTTCCAGTGCCTATGGGGAAAGTAGATTGCAGTAGCAGTCTTCAACTTACTTGAGGCTGCTTCAGTTTTCGCAAGTGCTACTGCTACAGTTATTTTCTGAAAACTGAGTAGGTGTATTTTTCAGGGATATATTTCAGCTTTACAAGAATGGAAGAAAATGTGATAAACCAGCCATAAAACTATTCAAGAAGAAGGAAGATCTGTAGTTTGTATGGACTACATATATACCTGGAGACCCATGCTGTTTTCAAGAAAAGCAGAAAAGCTTTCATGCATAAACCATAATTTCCATAGGGGCCTGTGAAAATGTAAAGTCTTACACAGTATTTGGAAGTACAAACGCTTGCTTTTGTTTCACAACCTGCAGAAACTCGTGTTAGGAAATCAAGACTAGGAGTTACTACAAAATATAAAACTACTACATATTGATAGAAATAAAGATGAGGTCTTTCATTTCTGATTCTCATATATATGGTGCACACTAATGGACCAAACGTGTTTTTAAACCCAGCTGCCAATTCCCTCCTCTTTCCATGAGAAGTTTATGAGTGCCTTTTGTTTAAGTGCACATTAACTAATAATGATGTTTCAAGGACTATTACAATAATCGACTAAGTGCAGATATGACATTTTATGTGATTATGTCTAAAAATGGCTAAACAGCATGTGATGGGGCAGATTTCTTTGTGTATGAAAAGTCAGAAAGCATTTTTAGAGGAAACCAAATGAATATATTTGTAATTTGGATCATAGATTAGTCAAGTATCCATACTGTATGATATATAGTACTGTTGTAAAAGAGAGCAGGAAGAAGACCAAAGTGTTTTAAAAAGGTATTACTTTACAGACAGTGGGGATTTGGAGAACATAGCGCACCTCATTCAAAATGGAGGGTGCACTTTAGCAATAAGGTTACTTTTTGTAAGACATGAATCTTACTCAGGGATAGCCAGGGAGGCGTCAAAATTGAGCAAAAATGTTCTTGAATTCAGAAGCCAAATAATATTGTTATATTGTGACATCAGACTAGCTGCATAAATCCTGACTGATTGGTTCATATAGCCATCAAGAAGCTCCCTTAAAAATGTGACAGAGCTACTGCCTATTGTAGGCAACAAGGATTGAAAGGAAAGAAAAAGAAGGGGGGACCCTGTTGGAATATGTTTTAGAGGACCTTTGAGGAACCAGTGAGTAGATGGCCATGCTTTTTTTTTTTATCAGAATAGGCCATCTTGTGTGTCTATGTGCCTTGCCTGTCTATGATTTTATGATTTATTGATTTAATTTAGTTACATGTGACTTGGGTACTATTCCTTGTTCTGTCTCTAAACTATCCAGGAGCACCTCCGACTTGTCTGGATTAAGGTTGTATCTGTTCACACTCATTTAATCTGTTACTGACATCAGACATTAGTTTAGAACTAAAATGACTTCTTTGGGTTTGGATGGAAAGCGATTTTGATGACACATAGGTGGCACCAAAATCCCAGCTCTCTAGGTAAGCTCTCCCAACAGTTTCATGAGCATATTAAATAGAATAGGGACAAGATAGAGCCCTGAGGAACTTCTCAGGCCAACAGCCAAAGTGCTAAATGGGCATTCCCCAGTACCACCTTTTGAATCAATCCCTCAAGAAAGTGGTCCAGAACAATGCTATGATAGGGGGTACTGAAACTGCCAAAATGTCCAGTACAACTAGTACTAGACTAACTCTCACATTCAGTTCCCAGTGTAGATCTCCCAGTGTAGCTAAGCTTGAAGTTAGACTGAAATAGATCTTGATAATCTGTTTTATCCACAAACCTTTGCACCTCAGAGGCCATTGCACACTCCAGCACCTTGCCCAAGAGTGGAATACTGAAGACTGGCTAGTAATTATCAAGTATTGTGGGATTCAGGGAGCACTTTTTCAGCAGCATGTTACAATCACCTCTTTTAGGTACATTGAAAACTGCCATGTTACAGAGAGACCTTCACCACTCTCTGTATCTGTATGTCTAGTTCCTGCTTGGTCACTTGGCCAGGGCAAGCAAGGGTCCAGTGCATATGTTGTTGGCGTCACCTCTTTATTCATATGAAGACATCTCTCTTTGTTGTAGGTTTGATTATTCACTGATTATCTGATTCAAAAGCTAGCAATTTGGTGACAAATTATGAATAATAAGGTAGGATAATACATTTGCCTTGGTTTGCTTTGTCTTTCCTTTAGACCAGTGGTTCTCAACCTGTGGGTCCCCAGATGTTCATGGACTTCAGCTCCCAGAAGCCCTGAGCATTGACCATAGTGGCTGGGGCTTTTGGGAGCTGAAGTCCACGAACATCTGGGGACCCACAGGTTGAGAACCACTGCTTTAGACATATGAAGCATTAACTGGAAAAGTATTAATATTAGATGATGTAACAATCTCCTTTCCCAAAGCAGACGTCTAGAATGATTAATTTTATTAACATAGTAAGCTATCTCATATCCAGTCAGTTTCTCCACCTAACCCACCACTACAATTTCTGACTGGAAGCTGCTCTCCAGGCAGAGGTCTTTCCCATTGTCTGCTACCTGATACTTTAACTGAAGAAACCAGGTGTTGAAACTGGGACATTCTGCAAACAAAGTACATGTCATACTGCTAAGCTTATTTATTTACCAACTAACTACTTGATCTGGAGACAATATTCTATAAATATATGTATATGTTTAAGATGTTAATTACCTGTGTGTGTGTGGGGAGCAGGAAATTGAAGTTAGCAATCTCACTTCACGTGCTGGCTTTGGAAAACGTAGCCAAACCTATAAAAGAGAAAGCACCACTTTTCTCTGTAAATTGGTGGGTCATGATAGCAAGTTCTTTGAAGAAAGTATAAGAGAACATCTAGACTTAGTAGACAAGCCAGTGATCTCTAGGGTTCACAGCCTTGTCACTCTAGTATGTTACAGTTTCATAGCAAAATGATCGCATAAAAATTTGTAAGAGAGGCATTTGTAGGATTTTCATTCTTTGACAGGTATGTGATAGAAGTAGAGATGTTTTCAGTCAACCCTAATTTTAGTGACCAGAACTTAAGGGAAGATGACAAAGAACAGCAGAGTAAATTCCTTATAACTTTGTTGAGCTTGGTTTCGTTAGGAAGGAGTATCAGATTAGGGAGTACACATTCTAAGAAAACATGAGTTGACCCAAGTCAGAAAAAGCTGACAAAGAGGTAGGAATGAAAACTTCCTCTATTGAGATTCAGAAGATAATGGACCTGTTGAAGCTATCCCAACTGGGAGTGGGGTCAGGGAGATGCTAGAAAGAAACATGGATTGGAGTTGCAGTCTACAGAAATGAAAACCAAGAGGAAACAAACCCTGCAGAAAGATGAAGTCTGCATTAGTCCAAATGGAAATAGCAATCAGCTGTCTGACCAGAGGACGTGAGACTGCAGAAGGCCTGAAGAAAATAACCTAAATAGCCATGTTAGAGAAGGCCAAGGAGTCTGTCTAGTTTATTTGGGAAGAGCCAGCATGGTTGAAAGAGAGCTAATGAAGGAAATGTAAGTAGTAACTAGAGGCCCCCAGATTCTGATTGAGGATTGCAATCTGCCTGCTAGAAGTAGGGCTTAGCAGGTAGAGTAAAGTTCCTTAGCATGACAAGCCAATATTTGCCATAGCATCACCTCCCATAAAGAAACTATTTACCCCAAAAAACAGACATGGAGATATTTCATGGGGTGGGAGTGGGGAACCTTTTCATTCAATGATAGGCAAGAGTAAATAAGTATCTCCAATCCTGTGGCATTAAAGAGCAAACAAGTGGTGGCAGCAGAAAACTTTTTAAAGTCATCACTGTATTGCAAAAGGACTATTCCAAAACATGAGCAGAGAGCCGCATGAACTAAATTCACATGATCAAAGCCTGAGTTGGATACAAAAAAACTGAAATAAATGTATCTGTCATATAAATTCATCCTCATTTTGACCAACAGTAAAGTGTTTCTGGATATGATCACTTCATTGGAGCAATGGTGGTTACAAGCAGCCACCATTGTAAATGTTGGCTTTTGAGATTCTTTTCATTTGATATCTCTCTCTCTTTCTTTCTCTCTCTCTTGTTCTCTCTCCTCCCTCCCTCCCCCTCACCATGGAAAGGCACTGTCAGCAAACAGCAAATGCAAACAATGTTGTTGTGCAGAGGTTTCTTGTTCAGAGACATTGGGTAGTATGCATGCTTCTCTGAGAAGGTTAGTTATTTTAAAAATGTACTGAAACAAATAAAATATATACAGTTTTCTTTCCATCCACTGCATTTATTTGTACCGGAGGAAGCTTGTTTAATATCGGTTCCAGAAAATCCTCTGTAGTAATCTGTATGAAGTGAGGCAACAAAATTCATAAGGAGCAAGACTGAATTCAGTCAGAAAGTCATTTATAACTCCATTCAATGCTTCACTTTTCTAAGGGCAACACCAAATGTCAGCATGGTTACAGTCTAGAAACTCATCACTTGACATCAGGAAAGAATGGTGACCTGCTCAGTAATGGAAGCTCTTTCTCTCCTTGCTTAATGGCATCACAGAAAGCAATGTGAGAAGTTTACTGGGCTTCACCTTGGCATTTGAAGAAAGAAAAGAAAAAGTCTCTGTCCAAACTATGTTAAATTGGGGACCCCTGACAGCACTGCCTATAAAATCGGAAGATTCCGGAAGCGGCAGCCACATTCTCAGATGAAACAGGCCACCTTCTGGACTGAGAAGGGTTAATGAAACATTGATGCCCTTTGTGACAAAAGGAGACTTGAAAGCTGGCAAAGCCACTTGTCAGGAAAACTGAAGAAATGAGAAAAGCTCTCATAAAGTGTGACTTTTTGTCACTATTAACCTCCTACCACATGCTAAAGCAGATGGGATTTCTCTGGGTTTTTGCCAAACACTGAGTTCATAAGAGATGGAGTGGGGTGGGGGAGAACTCAGCGCCAAATGCAGGCAGTGATAAGAGAGAATTTTTTCTTACACATTTCTCCGGTTGTAAAATAAAGGCAATTGCTCCCAAAGTAACCACAAGTAGCAGACTCAGATCAGATCTGTCTTCACACGAAAGTCCTGAACTCTGCTTCAGGCTCCTAGTGCTGCTTCTCCACTTTGTCTCATGGTGCAAAAATAACATTGTTTTATGCTTACTGGTGAATTCCTGTTGGTTCTGACAATTGGGTAAGAAGGTATTTGGGACACCCACATGAAAAATGGTATTTGGGACACCTAAGAGGAGAGGTTCAAACAGCTCAAACTTTTGACCCTAATGCAAAAATGGGGTCAAATGCCTGCTCAGTCCCAGCCTAGTAAGAGTTTGGCTGAGCTATCTGGTAAAACCTTAGAATGGCAATGTTCATATATTTCTATGTCTGTTGATCTCCCATAAGTCACTAATCTTGGAACCTGTCTCACAGGTGAGAAGAGGTTAGAAGGGGCAGAAAGATAATGATAAAAGAATAAATGTTCCAGGCATACTTCAGTTAACAAAGCGCCTTTTTAGAAAGTCTTTTTATAGAACCCAGCCCAACAACCCTATGTCAAAACATGGAGATCTGGGCCAAGCCAGGGCTACAACAGATCAGGTCTGCTTTAAATTCTCTCTTCCTGGAGAAGCAGCACCCATCTATAACTTTACCACCCTCTGGCTACCTCTTCCACATTTATATCTCTCTACTGCTTTCCCTGAACCCATACCCTTGTAGATATAGGGCAAAGTGATTTCAGGTTTATCCAATGAATGGGTCACTGGTGGTAGTGTGTGTAACTGAGGCCAGATCCAAAGAGACAGTTTATGGAGACTACTCTTTACAAAAATATACTAAAATCTTTACTGAACAAACTGATAAGGGAAAAGGTATTTGGTGATTAAAGGTTAGCAAACATCAAAACACTTATAGTTCTAAACCAGCAAACACTTCCCCAGCTCTCTCACTCTTTCATACCCACAGATAGAACTCTCCTTTTTCAAAACCCTGTTTCAGTTATTTAAGTTATTTAAGTTAATTCAGTTATTCAGTTATTACTCCCCCACTTAGCCCCTCCTTCTAGCTAACCTGGGTTCTATAGTCAGCAACCAAACAAATTAAATCCCTTTGTTGCTAGAGTGGCTCTGCAGACCATGCCACCCCTAGGATTCATCACAGCCCCTGTTTCTTGTCTTCTGTCCAGCTGGAAATTTTATTAAACTATTGGCATTGGGACAATGGTGAAGGAGAGCTGGAGAAAGACAGATTTTCCATTTTGGGGTTGCAGCAGAGTGTCATGGGCCAGGAGTCAGCTTCTCCAGGTGAACAGCAGCCTCAACAGAAGACAAGCAAACAGAAGCATACCGGGAGCTAATCAGGCTGGGAGGGCAGCAGGCTGGGATCAAAGCTAGCTGGCTCCAGCCATTGTAAGAAAGGCAGAGGGCAGCAGTCCAATGCCAGAAACAGCTTGTGTATTTGCCAGCCTTTGCCTTTGTGCGTGCTACAAATTCCTTGCTTTGCTGTCTGTCTGGATTCTCTGATCCTCAGACTGTTTGACCTTGCTGGTTGCTGGATTCCTGAAGTCCTGAACTGACTCTTTGACTACACTTCAGCTCAACCCTAAACAGGCAGGCTCTGCTAAGCTGTCTCAGTTGTCTCCAGAACAGCTTTCTGCTGGCTCCCCATTCTGTTGTCTGGCAATGGGCAGCCAGTGGCTATGACACAGTTTGTCTGCAGTAAACAATGTAATTAAATTTGACCAGGGAAAGAATGGGAGTCTATTCTAGGTAATCCTACTGTAGCTGTGTGTGCTTATGTACATCAGGCAAGGTAAATAGCCACCTCCAGAATCACTTACTGAATATATGTGAAGAGCAAAACAGAAGAAAGGGTGAAAGTAGATTTGCCTGCCTCATATTGGCATATTAAAAAAGCATAGGTCTATGAGTTTTACCATCAAAAGGGAAATCATAAAAATGTGGAGGCTGTTGAAAGAAAAAAAAATCCAAGAATGCATTTTGGAAAATGCCTTCAAGTGGTCTCTAGAAGATTCAAAATGTTTTTGTTTACTTATGCAAGGCTTACCTGACCTGGTTGTTTCATTTCTCATGCGCATATTAGCTGTGAGGAAAAAGTTTGCTGAAACATGTTGAATTGCTCATCTTTTTTGTGGTATAGGAACTTGTCCTTATTCTATATTATTTCTACCTCTGGTATCAAAATTTCTGCAGAGCTGGCAGTATTTTAAACAAATGAGCTAAATATCTAGTAATGATGATATCATGTTATTAAGATAATACCCTTTATTCAACTGATTATCCATAAAATTATCCATAAAGCAGATACTGCTTTATAAAACATATTGTTTTCATTTTTATTGTTGTTTTACTTTTTTATAATTAATAGGTAAGATGCCTACAATCTTTTTTTAGGATCAGGCATTCAAGAAATCAAAATGATGGCTGGTATCCTCTATAGACATTATGTAACTCTATGTATACTTAGCTACATAGTGGAGGGATCAAGAAACGCAATTCATGAAGTTAGTTAGCAAAGATGTATAACAGAACACTGGCAAAAGTGTCCCAATGTGCACTGTACTGTACTGATGCACACTGGCACTCCCTAGTTGGTGTCCTGATGCTTAACAGTTCCAATGCACATCTAGGCTGATGCTCATCAGGAGGCATATTGGTCCCATTGTGCATTGGTTCTGATGTGCACTGGTCGCTTTGCCAGCTCCCCTACATAGCAAAGTAACAGCAGCCTATTATTGCATATGAACATTATGGCACTGCCCACCTCTAACTCCTACAGACTTAAGTCCCCAACAGGATTCCAACCACTATTGCTGCTGCTACTGCTATTCCTACTCCCTTATATAATTTGTACCACCCTAAGGACTCATTGCATCATCAGTTCTCAGTAAGTTGCTTCCATAGACTGTCTCTCTGCTATCAGTCATTTTGATTTCACATTCCAGTTCTTTGATTTGTGGTGCTCCCTGTCCTTCTACCTTGATTGTTATCTGTTTTTGCCTAGATTCTTGAACTGTGTCCCATTTTATATTGTGTCCCAATTTGGGATGGAGCTTAATGGAATACTCCACAAGTCAAAACATCTAGCCGAAGTTTTGAACTTTCGTGCTTCTGTCTCTCTAGATCTGTTACCATCTTGCCTAGTGAAGTCTTGGAAAACTTGAAAGCTTTAAAAGCATTGTTGAAGTACAATCTGCACTGTTAAACATAATTTTCACCTATGAATTTGGAATTTTGTTTTGTTCTTATGGATCAACATGGCTACCTTCATTTTTATAATTGCATTGTGTGACGTTTACTATCATTGATCAAAAATGGCTTTAGCAATTGGTTTAAAGTCTCTGCCGCTTCTACCTTGTTTTTAGCCATACCTTGTATCTAGCACATTGCCCTGAATCCTGTTGCTGCTTTATACATGTAAATTCACCCATAGAAATGCACAATGCCCACATTCAGCTCAGTGTCGTGGAAGCAGACTTGCTTATGTGCTGCCATTGCTCATGCAAATTAGGATTCTAACCCAACGCATGTGTGTCTGCCCCTGCTGAAATTAATCACAATATTTCTTGGGCTGCACATCTGGGTGTGGGTTCAGTTGAGCGTCTGGTTGCACAATGTTCCCATTCAACATGAGAGCCAGGTAGTACAATCCACACTAAGTTCACATGCAAAGAGCTACATTAAGGCACCCCAATGTAGGATCCCAGCCACTGATTCTTATGTGGGGTTGTTGCCAGAATGACGTTAAACCATAGTGACCTACTGGTATGATTTTGGAGCTGACCAAAAAAATCAGAGCAATATCATGTTTGTTCCAAGATCATTGTTCGTTTTCATTAGAATACCTTTAAAAGCACAAAAAAACCCCCCCCCCCCAAAAAAGCACAGCAGATTATAGAAACAGTTTTAAAACTTGGAACACAATGGCCTTCATAAATCCATCCATTTCAGAAGATAAAATAAAGTAGACTAAATAACCACTTCGTTTCAGGTGTCACCTTATAGCTACCCACAGATGAGAAAGTACTCTCTACAGATAAATAATAATTTGTGCTCAGCTGTTTATACCAAGCACAAAATGCCTAGAGAAAGATAATACGTTAAGAGACACAAATAAGTGAACGATGCAGGCAGGCAAATAGGCACAAGAGAATATGAAAGTTTTAGCTCTTCCATATAGGTATAAACCTATACTCTCACTAAGATAATCATAAATAATAAACTCTTCATTTTGATAAAAATGAGCTTCCAGAGAGATAAGAATACAGTTGAATTTATTTTTGTGTTGTTTTTACCAATCACACACCAGGAATATTAAGAAACTAGGTCTTCTGTTTCATAGCCACAGAACATTCTTGGTCCCTATTGTTAATTAAAACACACACACACACACACACACACCAAATTAATAACTAAAAGAGAATTTGTTTGGTAAATTGCTTTGATGCTGATTTCTCATTAGAAAGTGGTTTAATTCCCAGGTATTTTGCAAATTCAGCCCAACACAATAATCTTTGGGAGTGTTTAACATTTCCCTATAGCTGGCCAAGGCTTTGTTCCAATAAAATCTTTCAGCTGGATAGTTATACTGAATCTCTATTAATATTCATTTCTATTACACAGGGATGCTGCTAATAAGCATTTCTTCTTCCATCTCCTTTGATATAACTGCATCCATTTATTGAGGAAGGGCACTATCATATGGGTAAGGTCACGTTCATCTAAGGCCTAGAAAATAGTGGACCAGTTCATACAACATATCCATGGATAATGTGTTGGCCTAATTCTAGTCTTCCCATCTTCAGTGGAATATCTGGGCAGAAAAAATGCAGATACAATGATCAGAACTGGGGACCTTTCCTTTTCTAGGAATCCTAATCATGTAGAGATTCTGGGATTGTTTTTAGACAATTGAGGAGTTTTTAAAGAGTATTTTAATGTGTTTTTTAAGTTTTATCTTTGTATTGTTTTAATTGGTTTTTATTTGTTCATTTACCTCAGAAGCCCCTGGAGGATGAGAGGCAACACAGAAATACTTTAAATAAATAAATTGGGAAAGTTTACATGTATATAGTTTTATAAGCATATAACTCTGTTCATACCTTCTACATTCTGAATGTGATCCTACTCATCTGAATGGGTCTGTTATCGCTGAAAGACAGAACTCATTTACCACAGTATTGACAAACTTATTATTCTCTCTTTTTCAGCATGCTGTTATCTTTCTCTGGTTAAAAAACCCAACAATGTTGAAATGTCCACAGTCAGATAACCAGGCGTTCTGCCTGCAAAACATAAGTATTTCATAAACACCATTCGACTGATAGTTCATATTTCCCATCTTTACATCAGATCAGGAAAAAAGAATTATTTGGAAACAGACACAGAATCCAGGAATAAGAAGCATAAATCAGCATCACCTTCTTCATATACTCACATGTTTTTCTTGCAAAAATAATGCCTCCTTGACCATGCGCAGCCCCATTGCTGCATGGAGGGGAGGAGTGTGATGCCCTCCCTGGATGAGGTCGCCCATGGGCAGCTGGCACAGGTGATGCCAGGATGTACCACGTGATGGGCAGTTGAAAGCCTATTTATTCCTATTCCTATTTGAATGACAAACGGTCTTTAGTCATTTAGTATTGACTCTGACAAAGTATTCATTGGGACTGACCACAATAAGAGACTGATACTTGAAGGCAATGAGCTTGTCCAAGCCCCAGGCATACCTGGTACTTTGTTTATTCACATGTTAACTCTGTCTGGCTTGCACTCACAGCACAAATGTCAAGCATTCCGTATTGAGATTATTATCTATATGTAGCAAATTACTAATGGGGTGCCATGAGGTTCTGTCCCAGGCCCAATGTTGTTCAACTTCTTTTTATATGACTTAGATGATAGAATATAAGGCATGCTTAGCAAATCTGCAGATGACACCAAATTAAGAGGGGTAGCTAATACTTCAGAGGATAGGAGCACAATAAAAAATGGCCTGAACAGGTTGGATTGCTCAGACAAAACTAGCCCAGTGAATTTCAACAGAGATAAATATCAGAGCCAGCTTGGTGCAGTGGTTTGAGCACTGGACTATGACACTGGAGACCAGGGCCTGATTCCCTATTCAACCATGGAAACCCACTGGGCAACCTTGGCACATCACACACTCTCAGCTGCAGAAAGGTTCACCTTAGGGTTGCCATAAGTTGGAAATTACTTAAAAGGACACAACAACAACAACAACAACAACAAGTCAGGAAAATAAAATCCCCAAATATAGGATGAGTGACATCTGGCTTGATAATAATACACGTGAAAAGGATCTAGGGACCACAATCATGAGTCAACAGTGTGATGCAGTGGCTAAAAAAGCCAGTGCAATTCTAGGCTGTATCAATAGTAGTATAGTGTCCATACTGAGGGAAATAAGAGCACAACTTTATTCTGCTTTGGTCAGAACTCATCTGGAAGACTGCATTCAGTTCTGGGCAGCATGGTTCAACAAAGATATTGACAAGCTGGGACATCCACAGAAAGGCAGCCAGGATGACCAAAGGTTTGGAAACCAAGCTTTATGAGGAATTACTTAGGAAGCTGGATATGTTTAGCTTGAGAAGAGAAGATTTAGAAGTGACATGACAGTGATCTTCAAATATGTGAAGGGCTGTCATGTAGAAGATGTAGCAAGCTCATTTTCTGCTACTCCAGAGACTAGAACACAAATCAATTGATTTAAATTACAAGATTTAAACATTAAGAAGAATGTCTTGATGGGTAAGAGTTGTTTAACAGTGAAACAGACTGTCTCTCAGGGTGAGGAACTCTCTTTTAGAGGTCTTCAAGCAGAACTTGGATGGCCATCTTTCAGGAATGCTTTAGTTGTGCATTCCTGCATGGAAGAGGGTTGGGCTAAATTGCCCTTGTGGTCCATTTTGCTCTGTGATTCTATGTTTCTAAGATTCTAAGTAATTGTGAAGATGCTATACTCCTACTCACCTATTTATGTAATGAGTATATGTACACAGCCTCATTTAATCATTCACTTATCAGGCAGAAGTTCATTAGCTGCAATAAGAAGTTGAAAGTGAGTGTCAAAACTGCACTAATTGAATTTCTTCCTTGACATTTGCTATACTTATGGTTGAAGCACTATGTCTTTTCCAAAACAATAAAAGAGAAAATGATTATGTGTATGTGTTCCAAATGTAAAGTTTAGGTGGCTGCCTGGGTACTTATTACTCTTGAGGCTGAACAAAATTCCAGGCTGGAGAGTTTAATATAACAACAATTTGCCTCATTAGTATCACATGTAGTATGCAGATAATGGCTTGAGGCAGAAGCTATTCAAAATTTCAGATTAAAAAAATGTTGTACCTATGCTTTTTTAAATGTAGGCGATAAATCCTTTCAATTTCCCTTCACCTATTGTTAGTGGAAGATGGTGGCTCTGATGTTAGTGGGGTGGGTGATGAATCCACTTTAGGTTTAAAGGAGTTATCCAAAGTGCTGAACTCTGTCCTCCTCAATAGTTTCAGCATCTTGGATAGCTCCTTTCGAGTTTGGAGTTGATTCACCACCCCCACTGACATTAGACATCAGCCTTCCCTGCCTATATGCAGTTGTAGGTGAAAGAAGGAGTAAGTCTTCCAGCACTAAGTTCCATTTTTTGTTACAAGATCATGGCATAAGGCCTCACTTGCTCCCAACCTACCTGTGGCTATGTAAAATGAAATCCAGAATTTAAAGCTGTAACTTTCATTTTTGCACATTTAATGCAGGGCCAGGGAGCGTTTGGCTCTCCAGATGTTATTAGATAGCAGTCCCTATCACCTATTGCCTTGGCTGTGGTAGCAAGGACTGATGGAAATTGTATTTTGGCAACATCTGGAATGCCATACTTTCCTCCTCCCAGTAGTATTGTATGGGAAAGTGAAAAACAGCTGCTTTTTAAAATGTGTAACATGAGGTTTTTTCATTTGATTTTCCTGAGATTTACATGTCTTCTGTTTCCTTTGCCCTAGCACACAGAATTCTGCTCCACTTAAGAGATATTCCATACTAAACTATATAAATAATGCTGGTGTCATGGATAAAATCCTTTATAGTTTTATCAATAAATCATTATATAACTGCTGCCTGCTCTTATATATGTACCTGCACATGTGTGCGCTCACACCTGTTGGTACAGTGTTTGTATAAATGCATCACTGGTACAGTCTCTCTTCCCTGCATTAATTACACACATTTCACTTGCAATTTTAAAAGGGAAATTTTTAGAGACTGTAATCTGATAAATGTCTGCTCAGAAATAAGTACCCAGTTAACTAGGAGAAAATGCCACTGGACTCAGTGGGACTTTCTTCTGAGGAAATGTATGCCAGCTTGCATTGCTATCTTCAAAGCTAAAGAATGAATAAAATCACCACATTGAAGGCATGCACAACTGGGCAGTTGTGGGATGTTGCTCTGAGTTTCTGTTCATCGCTGATTGTAAAGCTCATAGTCCACATGGATTTTCAGTGTACAAAGGATTTTGATGAAGTTGTGGACACTCTATTTGCACACTTTACCAGAACTTTGAAATTTCAGCCTTGAAAATGACTTGAATAAGATAGGATTTAGATCATCTCTAAAATACCATGATTGAGCCAACATGGTAAAGTGATTTATGTACTGGACTAGGACTCTGAAACACTGTGACTCAAATTTCAATTCAGCCATGGAAACCGCTGTGTAACTTTGGGTACTCAGCCTTGGACGAAGTCAATGACAAACACCATCTGAACAAATCTTGTCAAGAAAAAAACTATAGTAGTGTCACATAAGTCAGAGTTAACTTGAAGGAACACGATCAACAACAACAGCATACTATGAGTTAGGGAGACCGCACAATAAAAGCCTCGTCTTGAGCACCACAAGCTAATGCCCATCCCACCCTAAAACATGGAATGAGCACTAAAAGAACAATGGATGGTTACTTTGCAACAAAAAAATGTACAAAAGTGAGTGAAGAAAGCACAGCAATTGCGAAATAAACAGTAAACAATAACCACCTAATCTGGAAATACCCCTGGAAGATTTAAGTTCAAATCTCCAGTTAACCATGAATTGCACAGAGTGATCTTATATTAGTCATTAGGTCTCGTTCAAATGTATCTCACAGGAGGTAGGTTGTGAACAGAATAAAAAGGGGAGAATAACTTCATGCATTATTTTCAGCTCCTTAGGGGAAAGCCTGGCTAGAACTGTACTAAATTTTTTAAAAAATGCAAGCATCACAACCAAAACAGAATTGGTGATGTGATATTTTCATGATCCAGCCACACAAAACAAAATGTATTGGTGTATTTATTTTGGGAAGTAGCTTCACAAAGAACATCAGACTAATTGTAAATTTTTACATGCACAGATGTCTTGGCAGAAAGAAGGATGGAAATATTTTAAAACCTACACTCATACATACTTGGGAATAAGTCCCCGTGAACTTATTTACTCATTACAGAGTAAGCATGCATGGGAGTGAGCAAATATGTCAGTTCCTTCCCCCTTTCCTGTCACTTTCATGTTCTCTCACCTTTCTATTGTTCTCTTAGTTCCCTCGTGTGAACTTAACATCTTTGCTTTTTGGTATTGAAACCTAGGTCATTTCCACACTACACTCTTATAGCACGATTATTTCACTTTCAACATCCTATGGAATCCTGGGGTTTGCAGTTTAGGGAGGGGCCCTAGTGTTCCTTCCCCATGGAAGGCCTTTTAAATTCCAATCATAAAGTCATTGTTTGTTGCCCTCAAATTATTTTTAAATATCTATAGTCAGATTTATATCTGGATCCACTGCTGCCTGTGCAGAAAGTAGCATCTTTCTATATGTATTAGAGACATCCACTTATGAAAGAGGATGGAAGGTGGGGAGGAATCAATGGGAAAAGAAAATTGCCAAAACACAAACACAACCCTTCTTCTTCACTTAGTGGAGGTCTTTGCTAGGTCAAAGACTGTTCTGCAAAGTGAAAGATTCATTTGACTTATGAAAAAGTCCAAATCCAAATACATAGAGAGCTGTTATATATAGAATATATAGAATCCAAATATATAGAAGTGTTATCCATAACTGAGAAGTGATAGGATGATGCCCAGGAACCTAGAGCATCATCCTACCCTGGCTTAATTATGGATGGCTTCTGCCTGTTGTTATATTCATCTTTCTTGAGACTAAGTTTCCAAGCTCTGTATTGCCAAGGAGCTCTGTGACAAAAAGGTAGCTTACAGAACATCTTTTTAATGTGATAAACTGGTCTGATGTTTGTAATCTGGCAAAATCCTGAGTGGTTTATTGTATGACCAGAATAAGCAAAGTATGAGTAACCATAGGGGACGCCTATTTGAACTCCTGTGTTTTATTGCTGGGAACTTTACATTTTAGGATAGCACCCTGCCTTCTGGAGAGCCATCTTCTTCCTTCTCAGACTTATCAAACAATTTGTACTTCACAATGAATCCTTGGTGTTTTAATGACTAGAAATCATGAATATTAAACCCAAGAAAAGTTGACAGTATTTAAATGAGCATCATTAAGAGACACATAAATTAACAGGATTTTTAGTTCTTGTGGAACTGCCGTTTCAATGTTAATTAAACAACTGGAGTGCTCTTGTGCATTCCTAGCAAACTGTCCCTAATGTGCACTGCTGAATATCATTATGGGTGGCTGACTTGCTGTTTAATTATTTTCAAGCTGATATTTCCCCCCCGCTGCTGCAGTAGTTTTATGCTTGTCTTGCATTCAGAAGGTGATGGGGCTTATTCCCCAAGGAGTCTTGTCAGTTTGATCTACATGTGGTGCTTATACCGAAATACCCATTTTTGCAACTACTATAACATGTGCATATAACGTTCCTTCCTAGCCTTACCAAAAAAAAGGGCCTGATTACTGACTGCACTATCTTTGTACATAACAGCCATTTGATGACTTGCTGGGATTTTAGCAGACATTCTCCATCACAGTGGTAATCATTATTCATTCCATTCTCAACACGCAGGTGGAAAAGCATCTCAATTCAAAAAGGGGGAGGGGGAAGGAGACACAATATAAGCAAGCCTCATACTGATTGATCTCTTCTCATTATTTTACACATGAGAACTGAAATTGTATACTGCCTGATGAACCATATCTACCAACTATCCTACTCATTCTTTGAGTATCCTTGTTCAGTTAGTTATTTTATAAATCTCAGGCTCCCTTTTCCCACATGTCTGTGTGTTTAATCTTATAAATGTTGTGTAATCGAGATATTCTATGCTAGAGTTATCCCACTGCCTTCAGCTTTGTTTTGTTTTTTTCCTCTGTCAGTTTTCCATAGCTATACAAGTGTAAACTACCTCAGCTTACTCTTTCTTGGGCTGAACTCTTCTTGGACTATACTTTTTAAGAAGCTCAATCTATACAACTTTTTTCTAGGGATGTAGAAAGTTGCAAGCCAGTTGCATGTAGGTATATGTATAGACATTTCCAGTTCCCAGAACTACTCTTAGATCAGATGTTCCTTGCATCTGGAAGCTCATGCATTCCAAGACTGGCAATATGGAACAGGAAAAGCTCATCTCATAAAATGTGCATGGTTTGAAAAGTGCATAAAGAAAAATGTGTACCTTTTAAATGTGCATACACAAGTCAATGGGAAGATGGGAGTCAAAATGCATAAAACAGAAAATTTGCACATAACATGCACATTTTAAAAAAAATGCTGAGATTTTCCCTTTGTAAAAATGCTGAGCTTTTCCCTTTGGGTCCCAAATCAGGAGAAAGGTGGCATACAAATTAAACAAACAAACAAACAAATAAATAAATATTTTAAAAAAATAGTTGCACACATAACAGACTGATTGGGACTGTAAAAAAGAGGAGAGGCATGCCAGATCTCCGGTAATTACACAATACAAGTTCTGGAAACATTCTCAACATATCTGTACACTCCTTAACATGAGAGGAACCAAGTTGAACACACATACACAGCCCATCTTATATTTTGTCACCAAACAGAATGATTATCAGCTTTCTGGTAAGTTACAATATATTATTGCTATTGCAACAAGGGAGCACACAACTTCCAATTGCAACAGCTTCATCGACGGTCAGTCCATTTCCAGGAACAATTCAAAGTGTTGGTTTTAACCTATAAAATCCTAAACAACTTAAATCCAGGTTATTTGAAGGTTCATATTCTCCCTTACAAATCAGCCCTGCTTTGAAACCTGCTGGGGGAGGCCTTTCGGTGTGTCCCACCACCCTTACGCGTACACCTAGTGGGAACATGGGAGAGGGCCTTCTCAGTGGCTGCGCCAAGGCTCTGGATCTGACTACTTTAATTTCTCAGACAAGTAAAGACTTTTCTGTTTATATGGACATTTGATGATTCACTACATAAGGCCAGTCCCACCAAAATCATGTGCTGGCTCTTGCTAACTGTCATGCTGGTGTGTGTGTGTGTGTGTGTGTGTGTGTGTGCATGTGCACCTGCCTATTTAGTGATATATGTTTTAATTGGATTTTAATTTTTTAATAGTTTAATTTTGTCTTGTATCTTGTGGATTTTTAACAATGCGTCTTATAAATCACTCTTAGTCTTGAACTGAGAATAAGGTGGGATAGAAATAATTATAACAACAACAATAATGACAACAATAATATATGGTTCGCTTAGATTTGCTGGTAGCCTTAAGCTTGCTTTTAATTTTCCTTAAATTAGTTTCTTCTCTATTTGTGTATTTGATTTACTTTTTTAGATTAGTGCCTTTCTCTCAAAACCAGGAGTCTCAGAACAAGATTAAAAAGCATATTTACAAATAAAAATGCATTTATTATTATAAATTATTATTATTTATATTACAGTGTTAAATCTAAGAAAAAAACCCAGACCCAAATGATATCTAAATACAATTGAATGAAAAACAGGTTAAATATGCACATTAATTTAAAAGGGCTTTCTCCCATTAAATGCCTCCTCCTCAGCAGCCAGTATCCCAACCAGTATAGATATCTATTGAAATTACAAGAAAGAAGAGCATAGAAATGATCCTGGAAGGGACAATTCACAGAATACCAAATTTCTTCTAGGCTATCAGTCTTGATTTTTCTTAAGAGGAATAGCATGGTGTAGAAGGTTGAATGTTGGACTACGATACTGCGAGACCAGGGTTCACATTTTCTCTTGACCATGGATAGCTGCTGGGTGACATTGGGCAAATCACACACAGCCTCAGAGGAAGGCAAGGGCAAACCCCCTCTGAACAAATCTTGCCAAGAAAACCCTGTGATAGAGTCACATTAGGATCACCATAAGTCAGAAATGACTTGAAGGCACACAACAACAACAACAACAACAACAACAACCTCACAAGAAGAAGCACAGCACTCATCAACAGGGATGGAAAGATCTGTTAGTTTTTGTGTATTCCCATATAAGAATTTTTAATATCTTAAGGTTTTTCCCACCATGTTTATCAAAATATTTATGAATTGTAATAAGCTCTTACCATAACACAAAGTGAGCAAAAAAGTCCTTACTCATATGGACAGTAAATTCTATAAATATTGGTACGATAAGAACACGTTCCTGCATTTTATGGAGCTATTAAAGATGGAGAATGTGTCAGAAGAAAATATGATGGCAAGCTTCACTCAGCACCGCAAACTTAGTTGATGTGATGGGGACAAACCAAGACTTTTAAGACTGAGGCACTCAAAGCCTTTTGCCTCATTAGGTAAATTTGTCAGTTTCACTTTCTTCCATATTTGCAGTTTTTGGGATTTAGCCAAGATGAACCAAATGAAATTTTCACCCCTCCTTAGCAGCCAGTTGGCAATGAAATGAAGAACTTTGCAGCCCTATTTTGACATCATGAACCCTGATTTGTAAGTCTTGACCTAATGATAGTGACTATCTTGAAGGTGAATCTGTTTTTCCCTTAGCATGGGAATTCCCATCTTGGTTTCCTGGTTAGCATATAAAAGTAATTCACAATAATGTCTGAACAAGTATAACAAGTTATTGCTAATGGCAGTTAACCCTCAAACACAAGCAGGAATCCTGATTTCAGTCCCTGGTTTAAAAATAAACTCTGGTCAGTGGTTAAATATCACATCATATCAAATAGGCATCTAATAAATGGAGAAAAAGCAATTCTTTCTCATAAGCAATTGAAACTCCTAGAACTCTACTGTCAGACCCAAGTGTCTCTGTGTACTTTGACATCTGTGAAGTGTCAGCCTCAGAAACACTAAAAGAACAGAGTTTAAAAACATTGCCATCTCTTTAACTACTTATTTCCTTACATAAATAAACACCTGGGTTAGCAAGGACAGATTTGTGGGTGAATTTATGCTTGCTAAATAAAAGTCAAATGTAAAGGAAAATTAATTATAAACACCTTGAACTATATGAATTTTTTTTGTTGATTCATAAGAAATAAGTGTATTAATAATACAGTTTCACCCTTGGTAATTACTATCACCTTCAACTGAGCTTGGGAAAAGTAACTACTCACTCAGGGGTCCTGCAGAGAAAATAATGTAAAACTATAATTTGCTTGCATGTTACAATTTAGTTACATGAACAAGCCCCAGAGCTCATCAACTTCCCCTTTCCTTTCCATTTCCAGCACAGTTGTGAAGAGAGTTGTTTCTCTGGTTTTCATTTTACTAACTGTAAGTTGTTGTTTTGTCTGAATATGGACAAACTGTAGTTCAGGAGTGGACAACTTTTGGAGGTTAGGGAGCTTTTTATCCCTCCAGGGGCCCTTAGGATCCCCCTCCAATAGCACCCTACTCCTTAAAACAAAAACAAAACCAGAAAAAAAATTCCAAAGAATTATTTTGCTCCAAATGCCTCCAAAAATTATTTTGTTCCAAAGTAGGGCCAATTTTGCCATACTTTGGCTCATTGGGACATTTTAGGCTGTTTTCCAGCAGGAAGTAACTGGAAGATCAATTTCTTCTGGGCATAACACAGTGTAGTTCATCTCAGCCATGATTTAGGAAACCAGCTAGTTTCAACCCATGTTTTATGGTGTTCACTAGTTACAATAAACCATAGTTAAGTTTAACCAGGATTTGCCCAGCTTCAAACATAATAATAAATTGTGGTGCTAGCAGAAAATGGAAGCACACATTTCTAATCTTTTGATCATGGTTGTCCTACAGGACAAGAGAGGGTTTGAAGAGCTCAAAGTAGTTGGTAGATCAAGTCTCAAACCCTGCTAACATCTTCATTTGGGCTACATTAGATAACATAAAGTAAGATATCTCAGAGAAGTCCTGGCACTGCTTCCACTTTCCTGTGATGGTGGCACATTCTGTTTAAAAACTTTAAATGGTGTTTTGGAGTGTAAGAATTTTTAAACAACCTTGGATGCCACTGCAGCAAAGCTGAGATGGTGCCAGCGCTCTCCAGGGCCACAATCGCCACAATCCTTTGTGAGGATTTCCAGGGAAATACTGGAAAACAAAAGGATTTCCAGGGAAATCCTCTTCCCTAGAAACCCTTCCCTGGAAATCATGGCACTTCTGCTGCTCACATAGGTGGCAAAAATATAGGAACTGGCAGGTCAATAGAGGAAGTAGAAGAGAAAGACATAGCAGTGACTGCAGAGTTCTCTTATTAGCAATCTCATCTAAGCACAGTCATTGCTAGTGCAGAAATGGCCTGTGTTGCCCTCATCTTATTTTATCTTGTTCTACTTTATCTTGTTCTACCTTATCTGTCATCAAGTCCTGTTCTTGCTACTGGCTATACAAACTCTGCTTTAGTCCTGCCTTCAACTGTTCCTACTTCTGCAGCCAGTGACCATACATGGGGGTGAGGCCATGGACAGAAGCCATCCATTTGCACGTGTGATACTTTAAATGAAAAATCTGCATTTTCTAATGCTGTAATTTGGATGGTGTGTGTGTGTGCGTGTGGAATCGACATCAGCAACACATTTAGTTTTTAAAGGACTCTGTTTCTCTTTTATTATTTCATGAACAACCCTTCCTTGTTGCTTATCCAGTCATCAGGGTATCTTAAGAAAACCTTCTTTTCTATATATCCAAGCTTCACATCCACTCCTATGGAACATCTCACAATACAATCATTCAGAGCTTGGAAAACAAGGGATGATGTCAGCATTTCACAAGTGGAAGCTGATTCTGTGTTTGGAGAAGGCAAGACAAAGAAGATAACTGTTAATAGTAACTTGCTGTTAACTGTAATAACAGGGATGAAGGGAAAGGGAATGAAATGATGAAAACGTAAGCCCTAAGCTCAAAGAAGATAAGAAATTGCTCCAATGCATGTAAATGAACCCAAATTTATGCTGAATCCAACCAGGTAGGTCATGTCCCACAGGGTGAAAAGGCAGGGCCCAAGAGGAACAGGACCTAAGCATGCTGCGGCTGCTGTTGTTGTTGCTCCCATATGGTTTGTAAATCCTAGCAGTGGTACAAGCTCTTGCTGTTCCCAGGAACTAATATGTTTACCTCCTCAACACATAGTTACAGTGGGCAGTACCAGACCTAGACAAGTGGAGTAAAAATCCAACAGTCTTATTATCTCCTTGTTTACTGTGGATTACATTTCAGGAAGCTGATGAACTGGGCTACAAAATCTTGTGCCATAATAAATGTGTTGCACTTGAGAAGAATTGTTTTTGCTGTAAGAAAACAACATGGTGAACTAAGATAGCCTGAATATTATGTTGTTTTGCCCATTAGCTGTCCATTTGTTCCACTTCAGCACAAGGAACTCTGCAACCAGTAGTTCTTGACAATGTCACAGAGAGACCCACCTCTCTATTCCTTTCTTTTTCAAAATATAGCTCCTCAATTAACCACACAAGCACACTCTCTCTGTTCTAAAGGAGGCCAGCATCTTTTTTTTTTTTGGCTTGTACAAGACTTGGACTATAGGTACTGTGATACAGAGAAAAGATACAAAGAAAAAATATAGAAAAACATACCTTCATAAATATCAGATTTCATTTTTCTATCTACTCATAGTGACAAGATTGTACCCCAGACTGGTCTTTTCTGGTTCTTTGGGCCAGTGTTGAATCTATCCCTTTTCCACATCCTCCTCATATTTGCACCTTGAACAAGGGTGGGCACAGCTTCTTGTCTGCAAAATTTCCTGTGTGATCCATAAATTGTTTATTTTTTGCTTTCAGGAACACCCACGAGTATTAACTGCAGTAACAAAAAGAGGAAAGAACAAATCTTTTATCCATTGTGCTATATAATTCATAGAACTGAACTGCATTTTGTCTAAACATGAAGATATATGAATATGTGGATTCAAAATATTATACTCCCTTAGGCTCCAGGATTATCTTTCACTCAGAAATAAGACAGTGGAAAGTTTTGAAATGGTTGTCAGGGAGATATGATCAAGCATTTGTTGAGATGGGAAAATATTTTGCATCCATACATCAATTTAATTAACTAAAAAGTTGTTTCTGAATGTTCTTCCTTCCTACCTACCCATAGATGCCTGTATTAATAGAAACGGTTGATAGATGTCTTCAGGGGAACTTCCTATCTAATTAGTGAATATTTCATACTGTTTCTTGCCAATTGAAACAAAATTACAATAACCAAACAAAACTAATTATATGATACTCTGAAATACCTATCATGCCACTGAAGCAATATTTTCCCTCTTAGTATTGTGTGGATGTCTCCAAACTGTGGAACCGTGCAGTTTGATATACTACTTGGGGTACCATGGCTCCATTCTGTGCAGTCCTAGGGGCTGTAGTTTGGTGAGGGACAAAGCACTCTCCTGAATTATGACGCTAGAGCTCTTTAGTAGAGAATTCTAATTACCTTATCAAACTTAAAGTTGTGATCAAATTATTGTAAGCCTGAAGCATGGATATACTCTGCATTAATAACAGGATTTTACACAACTGTGTGGCAGTGCAAGAGCCAATATGATGTATGGTGGTTTAAGCGTTGGACGAGGACTCTGGAGACCAGGGTTTGAATCCCTGCTTGGTCATTGAAATGCAGTGGGAGACTCTGGACAAGTCACACTTTCTCAGTGCCAGATTCTCTGTTGCTGGTTCAGACTTGTATAAACTGCATTGAACAGATCATTGGAATACTTTTCAATGTTATGAGATAATATTTTTTTTAGTTGCAAGGTTTCAGTGAGTTAAACAATGTATTTTAAACTGAAAACTGAACTATACTCATGGTTTCCATTCTACCCTTTCCATACCAAGCTCCCTAATATTTTTTTCAAAAAAGGTGGATGCATGTGTTGTTAGGCCCCTGGAAATCTGTACTCTTTGATTCTCACCAGCACATTATGACCTAAGGGGCTTCGGCAGCCTCTTTCTTGTCTCATTCTCCTATTCTTCATTGACCAATCTTGCCCCTTATAATTTCCTTTGTTGGCTTACAGTTAGAAAACTGTGAGCAAAACACATGGGTCTTCTTAGCCCTGGTTCCTTACTCCTGAATCTTTTTGTTCCCTGCCTTGCTTCCTTCTTAATTTTCCTTACCTGCTTCACTTCTGTACCTGCCTGTGCACTGCTCACATGAATACACTCCAGTATTTCACAGAGGAAAACTGCGACACCTGTGGCCAAGCAATATCAGATTGTGGTCAAGATGGCAAAAGATGGTTGTTAATGAAGAAGAACAGGCAACATCGAAGAGGCTGAGCAGTTTGCTTTTGCCTGAGTCTACTGATCCTCCTTTCCTCTCTCCCCTGCTGATTTAATGGAATGCAGACTACAAGGGAAGTAAGTTGAGGGCAAAGTGGGGAACTGGAAAGAGGAGAGAGAAACTTGGACATTTTAAATGTGGCTGAAAATGTGGGAAACAGATGATTAATGCCCTATCAAATTAATGTCCTGTCAAATCAGGGCCGTTGGATGATATACACTTGGACTGATCTCCTTTAAACTAAGTCCCTAAGTTGCCCATGGGCTAGAAATTTACCTTTTCACATAGGTGAGGTCAGTTGTTTCATCATTTTCAGTCGTTCTGAAAAGTAGCCACTTGTTTCTTGTGTCTCTGATCTCAGTGCATGGGCGGAACACAGGATCTTGTAACTATACAAGTTTGGCTTGACCCTCCCCTTAGGGCCCCATCTAGTTCCAATGGTGTACAGCATGAATATGTTCGTATGTCAAGGAAACTGAATCAGGGAAGTGGAATGATGTAAAAGAGCAGCCATGATTGGAATGCTGGCTTGTTAGGTATGCTCCTTAAAGGAAAGATAGAGCTAACATTATAGATCCAACAACTCACTTGTATAGACAATTAAGATGTATGAACAATCAGTCATAATCAATATGGTATGAGATCTCTTGAGATCTCTTGAGGTAAGGAATGACCAGAGTGGTTTCATTTGAATTAAAATTAAGGGTATGCTACATAGATTGAAGTCTTGGACAATACACAAATCTGCTTTATGTTATTATGAATTATTTTAATTTCTGAATGATTTTATTTTCTCCAGTCTAGACTGGGAAAAAGGGTGCTATCACGAAGAGAAAATCCTAGCAATTCCAATATAAGAGGTCTAGTTCTCTACCATCTACCTGATCACACAGCTGAATTAAAAGTGGCATTAGTCCTGTAGCAGAAATATGATGAGGGAAATGATAAACTGGACATAATCTTGAATCAGATTATCATGAGCTGATCCATCAGCTGATTGTGAGCTAATAATTTAACAAAAATTCAAGCAACAGATACATCATTTGATTTTTTTTTTAAAAGGTAGATTTGAAAAATTAGGAAGTGAATTAACAGGATGAATTGGGACTAAGACTGTGAGGAAACTAGATGCAGAAGAAAGCAGTTATGCCTTGCATAAAGTAACAGATCTTATCGACCCAGTCTTCACACTACTGCAAGGGTAAAAACTTAATTTTAATGGCAAGACTGGGCTTCAAGAGCTTCACATAGCTACATTGCAAAGGTGGGAAAAGTTACTTATTTATGTCAAAGGCAGCAAGGGGCTAAGTTTGTGGCAATCCTACACTGTGACGGCTAGGACTAAAGCCATTAGGGGTGCGAAAAGTAGGGAAGCCCATTCCACTTCTCTCTCTTTCTGTCTCTTCCTCCTTCTCCCCCTCTTCCTCCCTTTCTACCTCTCTGGGCCACCCTTTCCCTCTCTTCCTCCTTCTTTCCCTCCTTCTTCCTCTCAACTTAGTGGGTGTCTGGGGAAGGAAAAGCTGGTCTGTTGCTCTTGTAGATGTCTGAACAGATGACTTGCAAAGGCTCTGCTCTGGGATTGCATGAAATGAGGCTCAGGGTTGCACATTGTGCATCCCTGAACAAAAGGAAGCAATAAACGTTGCAACCAAAATGTATGGTTCTGTAACAGAAGCAAGAATAAAAAAAATCTCAGCTATCACCTAAGAATTGTCCAAAGTGCAGCTCCATTGGCAAACCAATGAAGTGACTTATCAATAAAAATACACAAAGGGAAAAGAATGAAATCTCACAACCCTGGTAAACTCACAATCCACAGTGAAAACATGTCACCGGTGTCAATGTACTGAATATCTTTCAAATTACAGAAGATGTCCTGCAAAGGTAAGTGGATCTAATGATTGTAAAGACTGTACACTTTGCTAAGTATATCATTGTAGCTAGTTCATTGATTTCTATTCTAGATGTTACTGTCTGGGGTGTGGAAACAAATAGCTTTAGAAATGATAGTGAGGGGGGAAAAATCACACCAACTACTTAACATTCCTGTCACACAATCTGGAGAAAGTTATCTTTTACCAAACTAATATTGGATAAAGGCTCATCTGTCCCTGTCTTTCATGAGACAATGTGCATGCATTACTTTGGCAGTGTGCAGGTCACTGACCTGCATTTTCTACTTGAAAAACCAAATAATGTAGCTGCTTGCTTGTAAATCTGTTTTGATATATATTATAATCTACCTACCAAATTTTGTATTATTAAAAGGGGGTTCTTGACAGAGATTAAATCTGATGGTAGTCATTGGATACCTCCTTTTCAGCAAAGCTGAAACACTGGCCTTACCTATTATTCGCAATTCTGCTGAACTCAGACAAGTTTCTCATATGTTCATATGAAATTCAAATACTCTGGAATAAAATCTGATCTATGCTTTGTTAGACATAGGTTTTTAGCCCCTTCTATTTCCATATCAGCCTATCAGATGCACATAGGGAAGCTCACAGGTTGAATCTAGCCCAATAAAATCAAGTTTAACATAGCCTCAAACTCTGTTTCATTATGGATCTTTCTTTAGTTCTGAACTCAAATTTGTCTGTATCATCTTGAGTATCTTGGCTAGAGAAATATTTTTCTTCTGAAACATCTACAATTGTTACTTTAATCTAACGATTTTGGCAGTTCAGTATTTGGCTGTTATGAGTACTATTTCTACTTTAAGTATAAGAGGGTTTTCCTCACCCTACTCCATGCTGGTTTTTGTACAATTCTGTCATTTGTTATTTATAATGCATTTTGAAAACTTCCATTTTATTATGGCACACTATCTTAAAAATAAAATAACTCAGAAATCAATCAGAGGTCACATAGTACCTGTGAAATAAATATTTTCCAGATATGCAAATACCATGTTTTGTTTGATTGTCCAAATAATCCTGTGTATAAATATCTTGATATTAATACTTCTGATCACTATAACTCCCATCCTTTGCATTCACTGAAACTAACTGCCATCTGGCTACAGTGGTGTTGGCTATGATATGCTGTTATGACATTGCCGATCTAACTCCTGGCTTGACATCTGGCTTGACCATAGTACATGTGAAAGAGATCTAGAACTGCTAGTAGACTACAAGCTGAACATGAGTCAACAGTGTGGTGCAGGAACTAAAATGTCAATGTGATTCCAGGCTGCATCAATAGGAGTATAATGTCTAGGTCAAAGGAAGTACCACTCTGTTCTGCTTTGGTCAGACCTCACCTGGAATACTGTGTCCAGTTCTGGACACTACAATTCAAGAGGGATATTAACAAGCTGCAGTGTGTCCAGAGGAGGGTAACCAAAATGGTAAAATGCCTGGAAACCATTCCCTATGAGGAGTGTCTTAGTGAACTGGGTATGTTTAGTCTAGAGAAGAGAAGATTAAGAGGTGATAGCCATGTTTAAATATTTGAAGGGATGTCATCTGGAGGATGGAACAAGTTTGTTTTCTGTTGCTTCAGAGACTAGAACATGGAGCAATGGCTTCAAACTACAGGAAAAGAGATCTCACCTAAACATTAGGAAGAACTTCTTGATGGTAAGAGCAGTTCAACAATGGAACATGCTGCCTCAGAGTGTGGTGGTGTCTCCCTTGGAGATTTTTAAACAGAGGCTGGATGGCCATCTGTTGAGAGTGCTTTGTATATTCCTGAATGGCAGGGGGTTGGACTCGATGACCTTTGTGGTCTCTTTCAATTCTATTGTTCTGTAATTCTACTTACCTTGGAGTAAGCCCAACTGGACCCAGTGGGAGAAATTAACATAGTCATTCCATGGTCAGAATTCTTTCTTTTGGAGGAACTGAGAGGGGGTCTTCTCTCATCTGCTGTCCCTCTTATATGGTCCAGACCTGCTCCCCAGGACTGGGGAACCTTCTGGAACATGTTTTAAGGTGGCATAGAGGGCTGACGGATAGAGATGGGAAAACAAAGTTCTGTCACACTAATACGACAACGTTGGATTTAAGCTGGTGGGATTTCGTTACTTCTGAGTATACATGCAGAGGATTTTTACTTGGACTTGAAGCAAAATTATCAAATCATCAAAACTGGAATATAATATATCCTCTTCATGGACACTACCTCTCCATCGGGGTGATAAGTAAATTTACTAGTTTCTTCTTCAGAAGTTTGTGAATTTCCAAAGCTGTGCTACTCCAGTTATTTCTTGGAGTTTTTCTAAGACTGCAATTTGGGAGAAGAGGCTCCAGGAAGCATTGGCTTGGATTTCTTCTGTCAATTTAAATTTGGAAGCAAAACTGGTTATGCCCTGCAATATAGTTCCAACTTTAGAAAACATCCATTTACATTCCTAAAAAGTTTGACACATGTATCAGACCATCAGACATACAGTCAAATTCTGCCCCCAATAACTTTTCTTTGTTCAAATGTTTTAATGTTTGTTTTTCCTCATTTGCAATGACAGTTCTAGTTAAAATAATACGGCATCATTTGGCTCAGGTTACTAGATAATTAGAGTCTTTAAAATAGATTCTCAAGTTGAGAGTAATGGAGACAATTTATAGTAGAACAGATGGTTGGCCTTCATTTGCCTGTTGACAGGTAGAGTGTTGTCAGCACTTCAGGTTGTTATCATACAGAGAACAGCAGTTCAGTATCTTAATTGGGACCCTGAAGAATACACAGTGCAGCTATTGTTGGGCTTTTTCAGGCACAGGAATCTATAGAATATATCGTATACATGTGTGTAACATTATAAAAGCTAGGCTCTCCATCCCTGTCCATCACCCTCTTAATCCACTGGCTTTGGACAAAAGGTGTCCCATTAAAGACCAGTGGGGGAAGGTGTTCATGTGAAACTTATTCCTATAGTTTCAGTGGAGACTGATCACAATGGATCTTTAGCAGGATTTGGGTCTGTCACAGAGCATGCCAGGAGCACTAGCTCAAAATAATTAATTTTACAAAAGTTAAACCTGAAATGTTTTCCTTTTATTTAGGAAGTGGGCTCAGGTAGTCCCTATCTAAAGATGAGAAAACAACTTACTTTAAATTTGGGTGGTTTTAAAATGACAGCTATAAATGATGCACAAAGAATGTCCAAAAATTCCAGCTGTTTCTACAGTTGCCAAACCTATATAATGTGTTGCCTTTAAAACATATATCACTCCATTTATAAGACACGATACCTAATCCTATGAGGTCTGTGTTAAACCTCAGAGGTCTGTTGGTGAAGGTGCGTGGTTACTGACAGAGCAACTCTACGGGGACATGAGAATTAGTGGCAGAGAAGCTGGTGCCTCCAAAGACATGCTGGACCTTTGCCAACTGGGGCAAGAGTGTAGGGGAACAGCAGCTAGCAGGAAAACAAACAAACAAACAAACAAACAAACAACCAGGTCCAACAGTTTATAGGACATATCAGAACAGGTGCCACAGGAACAGAAGGCCTTTGAACAAGGATGGACATGACTATTCTTTCTCCTGCTTCCAGCAGCTGTTGAAATACCAAAAGCAAAGAGGGAACATTTATAGGAATTTTTTGCCACTGCAATAGGAAAGCCTCTTTCAAGGAATCTCCTTCTCTGCCCATGAAGAGGAAGGTTTGCAATATACTAAATGGGGAGGGAAAGAATATTTGTTTGCTATTCTCATATGAGAAAGGGTTTTCTAATGCTCAGGGAGCCCCATCAGGAAGAATACAAGCAACCACAAGGCTGCTGTGAGAATCTGTACACATTTGAGAAGTATTCATCTGCACAGAAATGCACATTAGTTTTCTATATAGAAATGTGTTTTCTGCACTGAAAAAGCCCCCAAGTATTCCTGCACAGAAAGCATATTTCTTCACAGAAAACTACATTTATTTCTTCACAGAAAGCAGGTTTTCTGCACAAAAACGTGTTTCTTTGTATAAAAAAAGTGTATATTTCTCCATAGCGTGAACAGTGATCATGCACTGCACAGAAATCTTCATGTTCTGATCCAGCAGGGAGACTACTGCTGGGCTTATTGTTTGTTGCCTGTGAGGATGAAGAATCTGCAGATGTACTTTTGTAACAAGAACTTGAGATGCCCTCCTAGGAAATATGAGGTTGCTCCTCAATACTGAAGGAAGCACTTGCAATGGTAGTCAGAGGCATTCTCTTCTTCATTATTACTTCACACATTCCAAGGACGTACTTTGGAATTTAATGTATTCTAGGCCTGCTTGATTGATACATTATTTTTAAAAAGTATTGGCCCAACTCCTATTGTCACTCTCATTTAGAGCGGAGCCATTGAATTAACTGTATTTACCTGTGTGTTGACTCACCATTTAACAATTGATCACATGGGTCTGCTCTAGTTGGGACTAACCAACAGGATTCTGGACATTATTTTTAACTTTAGTGCAAGTTTCAAACAAACTAAAAACAACAGTTAGATTTGCATTATGAGCTCTGGAGGACCACAGAATCATTTAGTGTGTCTCTCTAAACTCCCTGAGGTAGAGGAAGGCAGTGTCCTGGGGCAGCTTTCTTGAAAGTGGGATTGAGATGCTGGAGGATGGAGGAACATATGGCACACAGGCTATTAAGTGTCCGCTAAACAACCCTGCTGCTACTCTCAAGTATACAGCTATGTTGCAGATATTCCCTGGTACCAGTGCTGAAGTAAGATTCGATTTATAGTCCTGTACTGACTTCTGTACAAGAAACTGGGAAGGAAAGAACGTCTTTTGCCTCAGAGAGCAGAACGCCTTGGATTAGCTCTGATACACATTCAAGAAACAACAAAAAGAATATCCCTTCTAATGAAATGGTTGTTGCCATTTACCATATCATACACCAGTGTACTTGAATAATAAAATTTATTTACCAGGTAGAGTGTGGATAAAATATCCATTTTGTACAGGTTTTACATGGATTGAAGTCAAATTCTGCTCTCAGATTAGAATGTGAACCTTCAATGTGATTTACCCTGATTTATCCAGATGGATGTCTGGGGAATTTCTCAGGTAAAAGCAGTTCCTTCTGAAAGTTTCCAAGTGGGTTTTGCACAACAGTTTGAGGATCTGGCACAAGATCTGAAACAGTCCAACTCCACCCTCTGAATTACAGATGCTTGCCCTTATCTGTGCCTTCAGGGAAAGTAGTAATGGCTAAAAAGAAGTCACAATAAGGTTTCTTTTACACGTGCCACAGAAAGAGTTAATAAACTGAGCTGACAGAATTCTGGAACATATCATTCTAAATAGGAGATGCTCTTTTTGAATGCTTCCCTGTGTAAATAAGCTCTGCTAAAGGGACATAAAATTAAAAATAGCACTTTAGAAAAAGATATAGCAGAATCTCCTTTCTCTGTATTACTTTATAATACATAAGGGACTTTATTTAACATGAAGAACTCAAAAATATGATTTCAAATGTGCAACTTGAAGTGTACAATCAATTCATCTTAGAAATGTACTTCATCCTCTCAACCTTACTTTTTTTTCTTATGTATGTAATTCAGGACTTAAAGACCTCATTCAGTGGAAAGAAAATGTACAACAAGAATAAAGCAAGTCTCTGCAAAATTACTGTAAAGCACTCTCATTCAGATTTAAGTGCTGTAGTAGGGGAAAGGTTATCTGGATGTATTTCTTTAACATGCTTCAAAATATAGACTGTGTTACTTATGTTAGAACTGTTACACAAATTACACAGGGTGCCCACTAAAATCACCACATATCTGCAAGTCTCCTGAAAGATACATACACTGATGTAAAACAGGAAGCAAAAGGAATGAAGCTGGAGTATCACACTAGGTTTCTAGCTCTCCAATCCCATGTGGGTTGCATGACATGACCGCACTCCCCTGATGTCAGAGGTTCCCTGGCCACAGTGCTAGCTGGATCTTCCAGCCAGTGCTCATCAAAGACCTAATTTTCCTCCCTCCTTCATTTCTCCATGTGGGAAAATGTGAGTGGGGAGCAGTGCTTGGACAGCCAGCATCCCAACTTTGAAAGCTGGCTGGCGCTCAAAAAACTGACTGGCTGGCTGGTTTTGCTGCTTCCTTGCCTTCCTCATACAGGCAGACCAAAACATCAGCTGCAGGTCTGTTCCTGCAGTCACTGGTTGGCTATGAGAAATTTTGCTTCTCCATACTTTCTCCCATTTGGAAGGATGCAAGGTTGGCAACGCTGGCTTCAAACACTCAAACTCTGGCCCTGAAATGCTTGGCAGGACCATGCCCTTGGACCCTGGGCTCTGTGCCCTCACAACTCTCACCAACTCTCAGAACTTTTGACCTGCCTTCTGATTACAGTGAGGCTGCAAACAGCAAGTAATCTACCACTGCCACACCCCTAGCTCCATTCTAATTTTGGGATTGGCCAACACTAACTTAGTTATTCATCTTGTATCCCTGCTATTCCACTAGAATATACTTTCTTAAAGAAACCAAGATTTTAAAAAATGAGATCTCTTCTGTGTGTGGTGCAAATGACAGCAGTATGATCTTTGATGGACAGAATGGATAGATACAGACTATTCTTTTAAACACAAGATTGAGAATGAGAAGCAGCTGGAAAGCAAGGGATTAAACAAGAATAAAATTCAGCCTGTATAATATGTTCTTTAAATAAATAAAGGAAGACCCCTATAATCCATCTTGGGTCTAAGAAGCTTTATGTGCCCTACACTTTTCCTTATTGGAGAGGGTGCAGAGTAGACAAAGGTCCCTGCTATTGACTCTGATCAGCAGCTGAAAAAACAGTGGGTTTCCCAACTGGTGAGACACAGTATGCAAGAGAGGGTAACCCTTCCTCTGTGTTTCCTTTTTTTAAAAAATTCTTTATTAAATTTAATTCTTTATTTAAAAAGATCAAATACACATTTCTTCCTCCTATGTTCCATTTGTTCATTAATTACACCTTGAGATACTATTTATAATTGTATATAATTTCTTCTTTCTATTTACAAGAAACATTTCTTATATGGAAACTTCTACTATTAATCTTATAAAAATTTCAGTCTACACCCTTTTGTCCTAATACAAAAATTTAAATATCTAAAACCAGAATATTAATGTCGCTATAATTCAATAATTCCCTTGTTATGTTCTTAAAATGTAAATATTTAGATATCCAGGTGTTCATACACTATTTCATAACATTTTTATTATTTTCCACTCCTCATAATCTTGTAACATCCCCCCTTTTATCAAAACTGTAAGTTTTTCTGTTTCAATCATACCCACCAATTTTAGTGACTAGTCTTTAAGTTGAGGTATCTTTTGTTCTTTCAGTTTTGGGGCATACAGAATTTTCACTGTGGTTATCATATAAAGTAACAATTTGCTATTTATTTTCACTTCTGGTTGTCAATTATATTCTACAAATACATGTTGGGTTTCATTTCAAAAGAAAGGTTAAAAATTTCCATGAGGGAATTTTCCATAATTCCCTCTGTGTTTCCAATTGGGATGCTTAGTGGTGTGTGGAGTTCTCAGAGGATTGGGCATAGATAGAGGACTGGTGCATTCTTGACATCCTTCATTGGGTTGTCTGGAGCTGCTCACGTCTAGACTGGGCCCAGGATGTGTGCCAGGGAATTGGTGATAAGTTTGGACATTTCTAATGATCATATACATCCCACAATGTGCAAAGTAACCCTTGATACCTTGAAGCATTCCTACTATAACACTCTAGTTTCATTCACGTGATTCTCTTCTAAGCCAGAATTGCAAACCATGGTTTGTTCTTGGTTTGCAAACTCTGGCTTCTTTGGGAACAGTAAGTGAAGAGCTCTGTTTGTGATTATTTATTAACCTTTCTATGTCTATTCTGTTCTGATCTACTGGCAGGAGCAACCAAGTAGGTTGGGAGGGAATATACCTACTGAGAACAGTATATTCACAATATGTTAGGATTACCTGAATTTCTGGGTTATCATGTCTGCAAATGTGCATGAGGAATATCTAGCTAGTGAGTGATTTCAAGAGCTTTTGGAGAAGAAATAGATGTACATTCCGTTTAGATGTTTTTCCTTCGGTTACATTCTCACTTTTTCACCTGCTTATTCTCCAATATTACAGTTTACGTCTTCCATATTTGCTTTCATATCCAGAAGCAGGTGGGATAACTGGGGCATGTGCCCTGGGCGCCATTCCCGGGGGGACACACAAAAGTTGCCAACCCCTGTGCCCTTCCGTGCTTGCCCACCACCCCCGCACATTTTTGTGCCTGCCCACCATCTCCTCACACACTTTCGCACCCATCTGCCACACCTTCCCATGCCCACCTGCCACGCCTGTGCACTTTCGCGCCTGCCACCCCCGCACCCTTCCACACCCACCTGCCACCACCTCCTCACCCTTCTGCACTCACCCACCGCCTCCTCGTGCACTTTCACACCCACCTGCCACCTTCCCATGCCTTCCTGCCCCACCCATCACCCCATGCCTTTCCGCACCCACCTGCAATCCCCCCGCGCCCTTCCACACCCACTCACCACCCTCCTGTACTCTTCTGTGCCCACTCACCACTGCCTCCCATCCTTCCTGGCTCTTTGAGAGGGGCAGCAGCAGCACCTAGGGGTGCAACTTCCACACTTGCCCCAGGTGCTGCTGAGTCTAGGTATGCCACTGTCCATATCAGAGCCCATAGGTGATGATGAAACACTTCATTCCCACATTGAGCTATAAATGAAACTAAACCAAAGTTCCACCGAACACTTTATTAAGAACAATACTCTTCCCTGTGTTAAAAAAATAAAATCCTATAACATCCATTCATCAGCAAGTTTGATTAATCAATTCACTTTTCTAATTTTGACTAAAAGCTTTCTGTATGCCAACAGAGGCCATTTTGCTTTCCTGAAGTGGAAGTAAACAGGAGACAGAGCTCCATGTAGTGATTGATGATCACTTGCTTTATTTATTTTTAAAAAGCCCAACACCTTTTGAGGAAGATGGTTTCTCAGTAGCTACAATTTACACAGAAATTTCTGGAGTTGTATAACACTCTCCAAAGAAATGGACCATTGACCTTTTTAAAAACAAATAAAACAAGTAACCATCAATCAGCATGTGGAGCTCTGTCTGTTGTTTACTTCCATTTTGCTTTCCTGATCCGCATGTCTGGGAGATCATGAAGAGCATTGCTTCCTATTTAGTCAGCATATGCCTCCAGTAAGAGCCGGTGTTAGGTTCAGACATGAGTGGTGGACCAGGGTTTGAATGCCAACTCAGCCATCCATGCCCTTTGGGTGTCACACCCTCTCAGCCTCAGCAGAAGGCCATGGCAAACCCCCTCTGAACAAATCTTGCCCTGAAAACCTTGTGATAGGCTTGCCTTAGGGTCACCATAAGTTGGAAATGCCTTGACTGCACACAACATCAATAAAATATCTCCTCTTGTTGGTCCCCCCCTCCCTTTCATCCAATATAGCCAGATCATACTATTTTACTACATGGGACAGAAAAGGGGTGGGAGAGAACTGATTGCAGCTGCGCCTCCCCTGCTGTCTGCCAGCCAGACCTACTCATCCCACCCTTCCAATCTGGTGCTTCAGCAGCTGCCCTTGCATTGTTCCCACTTCTTTTTCTTATGCTAGACTTCTGCATCTCTCTTATCTTCAGTTTTCTTCCCTGGTTTCAATGCTGATGCACGTTCTGTTTGCTGAGCAGCTTCACAGCTCAAGCATAGAACAATATAAGAGATTGCTGTGGGTGAATATAACTGAAACATTCATAAGGCCAATCTGAAACCATATACATGTAAATATATTAAAGTCAGAGAGTGTTTGTTGTTATTTATTTCACTCATCAAGGCAATTTATACCGACTGGAAAAGACAGAGACAGCGGAGGTTAAATATTCAGGGTGGGGATTAAGCTGCATGAATCCCCATTAAGGTTAATGGGAGTCGCGCTGCTAAATCCCTAAACATAGCATGCTGAATAGTCAGTCAGCCCTGTATGCCAGGCTTTGGCAGAAACTAAGAAGTAAACAGCAGCAGCTCTGGAGAGACAGCTCATTGGATGAGTTAAATGAAACAGTAATTTTGCAAGACAGTGAGAAACCTGTTTGAACAGTGAGTGCATTTGGAAGTTAAGGTATACTGAAGTACAAAGAAACAAGAATAAGACAGAAAATAGTTACATATCCCTTCAAACAGTTCGAATGCTTGCTTTCTGGGAATGTCTCTGCCACGAATATATTTGAAGTCCACTCAAAGGATGAGTCGAAGAGAGCAAATCTATACTTTAATATGTGGACAAAAACTCATGTTTAAAGCTATTGCCTTCCATTCAGACAGAAACCTTCCCTCCTTTTTGAAATGTATTTAATGAGTCAGCGTGGTACATTCGCCCTCCATGTTTGCAGGTTTGACTTTCATAGATTAGATTATTTCAAGTTTCTTCAACCCCTTCCCCCACCCCCACTTCAGATGCTTCTTTTCTGAGGGAACGTTTCCTCTCAGCACCTCCAATCAGGTTGTACAGCCTTTCAAAAACTGACATCTGGTCCTTCTCCTCCTCTGCCCGGCACTGACTGGCCAGTCACGGATGGCTCATAGGCCAATTTTTTACCACCATGAATCCTTTCTGACGCCCTCCCCCACACACCCAAGCAAGGAGATGGGCCACTATGTCAACCCACCTCCCTTTCCTCTCCTTTTGGTGATCTGGTTTGGCCCTGGTACCCGCTCTCCCCACCATGCCTCAGCCCCCTTCCCACAGACACACACCTGCCTGCCTATTCCAATTCTCCAATTCTCATTCCAACCAGATCGCTTCAACCCCACCAAGGCTGCTCCTTTCCTGCTCCCTTCTCTTCCACTGCTTATTCTGGGCTCTTTTTTTGTTTGTTTGATTGTTTTGTTTTTGAGGGGTTTTTTTGTGCAACTTGTTTCCTGAACACTCTGAGTTTTGAGTCTGTCCTCTTCTTTTTTCTTGACTTGCCTGCCTACTCTGATTCCCTGTTTTCTTTTCATCCCTGCTAATTTACTTAATCCCTGCCAAGGCTGCTCCAGTCCTGCCACCCCATCTTCTCTTTCACAACTACTTGCCCAGAATCATCCCTTGGCAGGAATGAAGTGAATTAGCAGGGAGGAGAAGGATTCAGGGAATTAGAGTAAGCAGGCAGGTCAGGAAAGAAGGGAAGCACGGACTCAATGTCCAGAGAGTTCAGGGAGCAAGTTGCACAAATACAAAATAAAATAGCCAAGAAAAAGTGGCAGAGGAGGGGGTGTTCAGAAGAGCAGCAGCCTATTAGAGGAGAAGATAGTTGTAGTTTGCACAGTTAAGGTACAAACAGTTAAGTTTAGTATTCAAGGAATCTTCAACTCTGTTCTCCCCTTTTCAATGCTGAACCATTCAGATATTTATAAAAATTGCACAGTTTTAATTAGTATAAGTGAGCAACTTTGCCTTGGAGAATTGCACTGTGTACCAACTGTGCAGCTTATAAGGCTGTTTAGACCTGACAAAGTTGCACTGTTTGCTATGCAGTAGCAACAAAATTATTCTGCAAGTTGCAGGGACTTTGCAAGTGGTACTTTACTTCCCGTCAGTGTTTCCCCAGTGCAGAGCTTTCCAAACTGTTCATGGACAGTAGACATGCATCATTTCGCAACACAGTAATTCAGTTTTACTAGCAAACCAGAGGTTAAACGAACCCTTTAGAAGAGATATAGACACATACATAAATTGTAATAACAAAATGTATGGGGACACAACATATTTCATGGAAACCTTTGATATATTTTTAAAAATATATTATTTATAAATAATAATATTCATTTCCAAAATTATAGGCAACACACCTACACACTTTAGGTGACACACTAATGTGTCACGGCACACCATTCAGAAAGCCCTGCCCTAGTGGTTGGAACACCGACTTTCAACCACATTTGGGAAATTCTCAAAGTACACAGTGGAGGTTTATGCCTTGTCAGTGTTCAAGAGGATCTTGTCCAGAACCTCTTGATGCATCCTAATCTGTCTAGCCAGGACAACCTTCTGCCAAAGAACTCTACCTTCTAGCACAGTTTGTGAAAGGCACTTGAGGTTTGCTTGTGCAAAAGCCAAAACACAGAACTTAATGAAACCTTGCAAAATTTCCTAAGAACATAAGAACTATCTTAGCAACAATGTGGTCATGGTCTTGGGGACTAATGTGTTGATAAATTCCTTTTTAAAATGATAACACCATATATCCACATGTAAAAAGCAGTCTATTTGGCAAGAACAAGCACTTTAAAAGTGAAGACCAAGAAAAGACCATAACTCTCCCCCCACACCCTGTGCAGGGAGTTCCACAACAAATAAATGAGGTCAGGCTAACACAAATGATTACATATTACCTGTTTGAGTAGAACTGTGGATTTCATAGCCTGTGCAAGGTTTCTTGAAGATGATGATCTGGCAGAAATCACCCTTTGCTTCTGGGTTATATGCTATCAAGAGAACAGAGTGAGAGTGAAACTTTCATATTTTTATGAGCATTTGAACCCGGTAAAAGCAAGAATCTAACTAGAGATGGGCTGCTTCTCTATCCAGTTACGCATTACAACTCCATTTCTTTTAAAAAATTTATTAGTTAATTTAAAACCTGCACAATCTAATTCACAATCAAAATAAAATAAATTCATAAAAAGAAAATGCAGAAAGAACAAAGAAAAAACTAAAATTAAACTAAAACTAAAACACAAGACTAAAATACTAAACTACAACACTAACACTAGGGAGCTTATCACACAAGACAGGTACATTGTAATTGAAGCAGACTAATAATGTCTTTAGACAGCCAGTATGGTATAGTGATTTGAGCACTGGACTATGAACCTGAAGACCAGAGCTTGATTCCTCACTCTACCATGGAAACTCATTAGGTGACCTTGGGCACATCACACACTCTCAGCTCCCAGAAACCCCCTTGGGCACATCACAGTGTCTCAGCCCCCAGAAAATCTTATGGGTCACCCTGAGTCAGAAACAACTTGAAAACACACAACAACAAGTAGCATCTTTTGCTGGGATTTATCACACGAAGTAGTTCCTGTTTTGTTTTTCTCCCAGGTGGAAACTATTTGGAAAGTGTTTTGGTTTTTTTTTACAAAAGAGGTCACAGTTGCGTAGGGACAGGGGGCGATGAGGGCAGTTCGCCACAGACAGCAATGTTTTTGAGGCGTACTGGCTCATGGCCATGCCCCTGCGAGCTGTGATCACATCTCTGCACACTGTGGCCATGCTACCATGTGCCATGGCCATGCCCCCTCCACTCACTCCAACTCTGCTGCTGGGAGGTCATGAACAGACTTTTTGTGTTTGTAAAAGAAAGGCTTTCCAAATGGTCTCTCCCAGGAGAACAACAGAAGAGGATTAACATCATGTGATAAGACCCAGCCAAAAGTGCTGTTAGCCTCCTGTAATTGAAATTTACCTGCATCATATGATAAGCTCCTAAAACACTACTGAAACACAAAAGGGCTCTGACCCAGCCCCAACTAAACTATAATGAAAGAAAAAAGAAAAAAAATTCTGCCATTATAGATCCAACTAAATAATACTACTAGAATTACTAGTTACCATAGCCACAAAGACTACATTAATTTGGCAATTTGGGTTAAGTCAGCAACTATCTTTCATCACTGGTGTTTCAGCTCATTTCCAAGTTTGGAAAGCTCCATCTTTGATGTCAGTGGCCTGGTCAAGAAAACTAGAAAATCTTGTAGGAGGTAAGTCCATCTCCTCAACGAATTTACCTGTATCTCATAAGAAGTTGCCTGTCTGTACCAAGCTATAGTACTGTGAAAAAGAGATTTAACTGGGGGGTAACTCTCAATGTTTATGTAGAAACAAAACCCAGGAAATAGTCTTTTTAAGCCTTGTGTTACGATTCTGAAATCCTTAACACTACAATTGGATTCCACCAGACTGCAGCGTTCAGCAAACCAAGATAAACTTGAATCAGAATACAGTACTGGAGAAATATACAGAATACCAGAGAAAGCTCCAGAAAAGCACGTAATCCATTTTAATTATTGGGCTCAGTTTTCGGCATCAGGTCAAGAAGCATGGAAGGTTTTGAATAACCAAGACTTCTGTAATTCAAAAGCTTATGTGCTCTTTCTACAGCTTCACTACAAAGAATTCTATTCACTTATACACTTTAATAATGTTTAATCCATAGCATTTGATTCAAATACAGATATTATCTTAACAAATTTTGTCCCTCAGTTTTTTCAGAACCCACAAGGAATGGCCCTCCAGATCAGAAATTTGGGCCGTCTGTTTTAGAACTCATGTGAGATCATTGTGAAATAATTAAAGGAACACAAAGACACAAGGGGGCAAAATGATACCTTTTATTGGGTTGGCATCTGTTGGTGAGGGATTATGCAAGGTTTTAAGTGCTACTCTTCATGAAGGGTTCACTGAGGTGAAAAGCTTGAACTCACTCACTAACAGATGCTAGACCTATAAAAGCTATTTCCTTACCTTTTTGGTGTTTCTCATTCTCTGGGGTCAACACTGCATCAATATTCTATTTGATGATCTTAAAGAAATCATCACATAGTCTGAAACATAGATTTTAAAAAGGCTGACTGCTCTTACAGCACATTCAGAAAAACTTTGAAAGTCATGCTTCCCTTCAAAATAAGTCCCATGTTATTCAGTGAGTACCCAAGAAAGGCTACACATTACATTCATTGTGAAGTTTGTATCTGTGTGCTGTCATTTAAAAGAGTGATCCTAAGTGGGACAAGGCTGGAAGGGGCTCAATATGTCTAGTCCCACATGTGTAATACCAGTGACTGCTGCCCTGGAAGCTGTCAGTGGTACCAACATTGTCCCCATCTCCAAGGATGATTTTCATCACAGCATGGCATAATGGAAAAGGGCATTCCTCCATTCTGTGCCATAGTCCTAATATATAGGTTAAGTGCAACTCTCACACATTTAATGCACTTTATTGTATGCCTTCATTCTTAGTTTCATAAGGCTACATCATCAAAAATAAAGAGCTGAGCCAATGAAGAGGATCTCAGTTCTACTGGGGTTTTTTTTCTTAGCAGTTTTCACAAGGGATGCTTAGTAAGCTGTTTCATCTGGAATGTGTCAGTTGTGAATGTTTTTCCAATGAGGCAGAAAGTGGGAGAGTGAGCTATTTTTGAAATGTGTATACATTTTATTCACTGTGGCTTTTTCACTCAGTTTACGCAAATGTGTCAAAAGGGGAGGGGGAAGGATTTAGCACCACTTGTGAAAATGGCTTCAGTATGTGTAATCTTAGAAGACATCATATCAAAATCTGGTTAATAAGTAAACAGAACTGCCACTGATATTAAGAAAGTTCCACAGGTTCCACAAGGGAAAATAAAATTACTGTGATTGATCTGCACCTTTACAGATGACATCAGTGATGTTTTCAATTTTTATCTTTTTCATCAGTTTTCTTGGCAAACTTTGATAACCCTAAATCATTACAAATGCTCCTTCCTCCTTTGCTCCCCAACCCCATTTTTGGGTTTATGTACTGCTAATGAATGTTTAGAAATTGCTTAATACTGATAAAAGTTGAAAGCAAGGCCATTTCTGCACTACGCTATTATAGTGCTGCTATTCCACTTTCAACATCCTATGGAATCCTGGGGTTTCCAGTTTAGGGAGAGGCCTTTAGAATTCTCAGCCAGAGAGCTCTTTGTTCTCAGTAAACTACAACCCCTAGAATTCCACAGGATGTTGAAAGTGGAATAATAGCACTATGATAGTTTAGGGTGGAAAGGCCCTAAGTGCTACTTATAAATAGCAAGTAGAAAGAAGGCAGTAATAACTTGTTACTCTTTATGAACTTTGTACAATATCATAGCTGATTGATGATCCACAATACATGTAATACAGACCAATGAGCAGTGGCAGGAGGTGCTCATCGAGACTGGTAGGGTGGACAGCAGGATGTCTGCTGGTAGGTGGGGCCTAAACCAGTGGTAGGCAGAGAAGCTCCCCAGCAATCAACACTTCAGCACTGCAGTACAGTTGCCTGATACCTATCATGTAACTGTACTGAAGAATAATCTTGGATCAGTAGGCTTTCCTTTCTTTATCTTTTTTGTAGCAAAGGCTGCAGCCACACTTTCCAGCCATACTTACCCTCCAGTTAGGCCACCATTCCAGCATAAGAAAGGGTAGACCTACAGATCAGAGAATCAGAGTTGGAAAGGATCTCAAGGATATTTAGTTCAACCCCTTTCCATGTGGAAATTCACAACTAAAGTACTCCTGAACATAGAACTATGAACATAGAATGATGCTGGGGGAAACGTTCAGAACGCATAGTTGCATGATGCCCAGTCCCCATGCAAATACAGATATATTCTATAAACCTCATCTTCTATAACTGACTGTGCTGATGACCTCTCCTCTCAGTATTTTCACATGTTACTGATAGTGGAAATCTCTGCTGGGCTGTTAAACTGGAATTAAAATGGGTGGCTGGCTGGCAGACAATCACATACTCTCATGTTTTCTTGAGGAAAGATGTTTTCAGAAGCCTGAGGGAGAAAGCTTTTCCCTGAAGGGGAAGAAAGGGGTACTGTTATCACCATGAACTGGCCTGGCTTCGGTAGACATTAGATATCATTTTGATATCGCAATTCGGTCTTGTTTTGCCACCCTCAGCCAAGTGTTTGTGAGGCCCTTGAACAAGCACGGAGCTAGGCATGGCTATTAAATGCTGAATCATCTCTGTTTACACCTAAGCAAGCCAGACACAGCCAGATCTTGCTTTAGGAGACCTCCCGAAACAAACACTTCATTAAGTATGCACACTAATACAAAGAGCTCTCTGCCCCGAGCAGACACTCTGGCGAGCTGAACACTCCACCGCCCAGGCAAGCTGCATCTGCATACGGGCCTTTCCTTTGTCAATTAGAACTTAACTCAATCATGTTAAATTCTGACCTTTCAGAGACATTGTCTCGCGCCCAAACCTCATTGTTTTCTCCTAAGTACAGACTAGCCCACGGTCATATTTTCCCCCATTAAAACCCCAAGCTCTGAGAGCTTCCTCGGATCGCTCCGGACTTCCATTCAGCCTTCCTGCCACTCTGTCAAGCGAACTCCCCTCGGCCACCACGCCGAGTTTCTTCACCACCGTCTTCAGCTTCTTCAGGACTACGAGAAAGGTGTTGTATCACCCATTTCCCCCGAAAACTCTTATTTCTTATTCCTTAGTTAGCTGTATGCCTGTGTTGTCTTACTTGTTGCTTGCCTGTTAATAAAACATCATTTTTGCTATTTTAAAACTGTCTGACTGCTTAACTGACCTGATCCCGTAGACACTGGGTTAAAAGATCCTTGCAAAGTTACCCTGCCTCTCGTTAGCTTAAGTGAGTGCTCCAGTTAATTTCTTGCTTCTTGTTGTTTGGTTATTTGGGCGCCCCTCCCGGGCGCCCCTCCCGGGACCCCCAGCAAACAGGGTAACAGTACCATGCTTGATTAGCCAGGAACTAGGTTGCTGTAAATCTTCTTAACATGAAGGGGTGAAGTGCATTTTAGACACTCAGGCTTCTTAAATTTATGCTGGGACTAGTGTTCCCAGGTCAGAACTATCCCTGGCTCTGAGATTTCAGGGCCCAAACCAGAGACTTATGGCCTTGTGGTGTCACAGCAGTTGGGCCCTAGTGACATTACAAGCAGCAGTCCCTGGTGATATCATTAAGCATAACACATTAAGCATCAACTACAGTAGCTCAGAGTGCACCGTTAAGATCAAAACCACCATGTTTATAACAAAGGAGGAAGATACATACACACACTGCAACTGCTTTTCAAATGTCTGCACACTTGTGTTTCTGTGAAGCACTGTGCTTATGTTTAATAATTATTTCTCAAAAGTTGAATCTGGAATTTTTTGTGTTACTGCTCCAACCAAATTACAGGGGAGGGGAGGGCTAGCCCTACCATTGTGCAAGGTGATGTAACTACTCCAGACAGTGGATGGTAGGGGACAGTGATGACCTACTCCATGATATTCCTCATCTATTCTGCAGATGTTCCTCTCTGTTCTGTTGGAGAACAGAACTGTCTGGGTTTTCCCCCACCCTCAGCCTTCTGCTTCTGATGCGGTAAATTCAATTGCCGGTTCAATAAGCTTTCGTACACGGAGCTTCGACAAAAAGGAGGTGGTAATGTTCAAAGTTAAGGGGAGTCACCAGTTAGCCTAGGCAGGGATTAATACCCTCTACCTAGCAAACCTACCTAGCAAATAGCTTTTTATCTACTCAGGCATCTAAGAAGGTGATCTGCTCTGCCTGGTCAAATTCTGATCAAAGTCAGGACCCAATTGCAGATAGTGATGCTGTGGGTGGAAAAAGATGACCCGTGTCCCATGTGAACCAAGTATTATCCTAAGCAATATGCAAGGGTTTCCTAACATATAAGCCAATTCATATAGGGTTCTTTAAGAATAAAAACTGTATTCATTTCAAATACCTAGGAGCACCTTAACTGTGATGACTTGTGAATACACCTTCAGTGACCTCAGAGAAGAAGCTGTTTTCAGTAAGTAACACCAGAGGAAGACATGATATCTACAAATATGCACAACAAGCACCACAGGCTCTAAGAAGGGCAAGCTTGTGACTGTCGCTTTATAGACTTTGCCCCTTTAGGATAATACGATGTAGCAAAGAAGGTGTGAATGAGGGAACTCCAAGCCCAGGTAATTCAGCTCACGTTTGAAAGGAGGTTTTGCTTGTTGATTAGGTAATCCTTCTCGAGGAAATGTGCGGCACCAACTGCTTTTCATGCTAGATTAGTGCTCCCGTGGTCAATTTGCTTTTACTAATGTCAGGGCCCTACAGTGCAGGTTCATCTGTCGCATAGCAACTGCCTCAGCAGCAGTGGAGGTAGCCATGCATAAAAGATTACACATGATGGCAGGGCACAAGTGTGAAGATTTTCAAAATTAGATACAATCTCAGCATGAATATGAACTGCAGAATTGACATGGAAGGATTTTTTTTTCAAGTCATCAGGTTTTCCATATTTATCAGGTAAAAGTCATTTAGCTGCAGTGCACGTAAAACTGAGAAGATTCAAAGGGCAGTCATTTAGGTGGAGGAAAAACCAATAACAGAACACAAATAAATGTAAACAGAAAGGCCCTATACCTCTCTTGCAGCAAGCTTTTGACAGTGAGGCCTAGTTAAGGTTCCTGGCCTTACAGACGCCCTTGGTGGAATATACATTTGAAAATATATTCCATCACTTCCTAGTCTATGAAGACTGATCTTTTCAGGTTTTCCCATTGACTAGCAAAGGGGCAAAACAGGTAACTTCAGTCACAAGTAACACTTGCTGGACCTAGACATTTCTTCAACCATAAACTATAGAGTGATAAAGCTAGAGGGAAGCTTATAGTCCCAGGGATGACCCAAGATATTTTGTTGTCTGAGGCAGAGAACAAGATGGTTTCCTCTCTTTGATTCATGTATGAGAGCTGACTGAACTAGAGCAGAAGCTGATTTCACAGTTGAAAACCACACTGAGCCAAGCAACATCAGAGTATGGTTGAGATGGCAAAAGGTATTTGTGTGCTCAGAATGAGAGGCACAGGAACAAATAATACGGAGACCAGAGACTGGAAGAAAAAGGCCACAACTTTATTGATTACAGCTGCCACAGGTTGGTGCAGGCATGGGAGTGGATCTGGGCACCGATCAACCCACCTGTTGATTGATGAGACCAACAAACCAGCGCACAGCTGGAACTGCTGGGGCAATAGAAGTGGCCAAACACACAGGTGAAGATTCCACGATTGCCTCCCTGCTGCAAAGAGGTGCAGAGGAATAATGCCCCCCGCTGGGGCCTGGCATGATTCCAAGAGCCCCCATCCCCTTACCCCACAAGGGGACCCCCATACCGCACTGCAGCAAGGGGTCCCCACACAACCACCAACTTGGATCCTGGGCCCATGCAACCGCCCATAAAGTTGTGACAAATACTGCAATTACCAGAACATAGTGTGACAACCACAAGGCACACATCAACCCAGGCAAATACAATACCACCAAGTGCAAGTGAAATCCAAAGCCGACAGGGGGAAAGAACAACAAAAGGAAGGGTGGGTGGGGGGTGACATTGATGATGAACTAGCTGGGAGCCAGGATCTGGGGGGAATTAATACCCCAGCACCCGACCAGAGGGAAAACTGCCGGGAAGGCAGCTCCAGCCAGGTCCTGGATCCGACAACCAATGAATTCGAACTGCAGGTTTGAATTCATTGGTTGCCAGACTCCCTCCCCCTTCCCAGGAAGCACACTGTGTGCAGAGCCTCCAGGGAAGGAGGAACACATTGCTGGCATGGCCAGCAAGCCACAGAAGAGCTGTCCATGCTGGGATGCAACCTACCTGCCCGGTAAGTCAGGCGGCTACTTAATGAGAATAACAAGCTAGGAGAACACACAAGCTGGGAGAGGCTGCAGCAGTTTGTTTTTGTTTGAGTCTACAGGGAAGGGCAAGACTCAACCCTTTCTTCTTGTCTCCCTCCTATTGAATTAATGAAGCGCAAACTACTTTTGCAATTTGATTTCTGTTTGCAGCAACTGAAATAAGGCAGGGACAAAGAGGAAAAGTGGGAAGAGGAGAGAGAAATTGGGACATTTTAAAGGCAGCTGAAAAAATGGGACTATAGAAAATGAGTCAGGACTGTCCATGCCAAACTGGGAAATTGGAGAGCATGTGGTATTGGAATAGCATCCTGCACTGAACATGAGGCAGCAGCCTATTTTAGAGAAACCAGGACATGCTGCATGGCTTACAGAACTTTGTTTTGTAACACAAAGAGACAGTGGTATAGACTCAAGTTGACTGACTTGGACTCAAGTTGGACTTAAGTCACTTCAGTGACTTGATTCAGATTCGACTAAGCAATAAATGTCAGCTGACTCAAGACTTGTATATTTTTAGTGACTGATTTGCTGTCCTTGGTTCAGTAACATAACACATTCCTCCAGAAACCTTACAACTTTGAACAATGCTTCCATCTCTTTTTTGCCTACTGGTCATATGACAATCTGTCTCAAGCCAAAGCTGTGGATGCATTGCTCAGAGGGGAATAGCAAACAGGGTAGGCAGTGGACTTGAGGCAAACTTGAGGTCTGCTCAGCAGCCTTTGCTGCTGCATATCAGAAGAGCCTGCTAAAACTTTTCCTAAGAGCAAAAAACAAGAGTGCAGGGTGCATTTCTCAGAGGGGAAAAGCAAATATGTTAGGCAACAGGCTTGAGGAGGAAGAATCCTTCTGTGAAAATCCAGGGCCTGTTTATATCTGAGTCTGAACCACCAGGGAGATCTCCCAATCAAGCCAGGGCTATAACACTCAGGTCTGCTCCTATTCTCCCTCTCTACAGAATGCAGCCTCTTCTCACTCTGTGTCCCCCACTGGTTTCTCTTCCCAGGTTATCTCCCTCTACTGCTTTCCCTAAATCCTCACTCTTCTTAGATATAAGGACAAGCAGTGATTTAACTCTCTAATGACTGTGGTACTGATGGTAGCATGTGTAACCCAGTACAGAGCAATGACACTCTCTTAAGACTGCTCTTTATGAAAATATAAACAAATCTTTATTTAACACACTGTCAAGGCAATAGACATTTTTAAAGTAAGGATTCATAAGCCAGCACAACACTTCTCTCTCTCTCTTAAATCCAAACACATCCTTTTCTCACATCCACACTCAACTTTCTACATCAGCTCTCCACTCTCATCTCCAACTCTCTCAACTCTATTCTGAATCTCAACCCTCTGTTTTCAGTTAGATTTCCATTGCTCATTCCCCCCATCTAGCCTCTCCCTCTGGCTAGCCTGGGGTTCTATTTGCATTAGCCAATCAATTTGAACCCTCTGGACTGCTAGGGTGGCTCTGTTGCCAAACCCTCAGGGTTTCTTATACCTTCCTTCTAAAGCTTTTCAATCTTCAGTAATGTGAAGTAAGAAGGATCCTATCCCCCACATCCAAAGCTGCAGATGGCAAACTCAGAAATGCGGACGGCCCACTCTGCTTAAATTGTTAAAACTGACTTTATTCAACTGTGTCCAAAAATTTTGGAATATAGGTTGAGGCATAAAATTGGGTCTCAGACTTGAGACTTTACTTGAAAGTATCTTCAAGGACTTGAGACTTGAAGTAAAAAACTTAAATACATCAGAAGTCAGAATCTCTGGAAAAAAGAGCCAAAGGGTGGCTTTGCTTCCCCCAGCATCTGCTGTCTGAATCAATTGTCTCATTCTGCCTAATGACAGTATTGACCCTCTATAGGCTATCCAGTCCACCTTCCTCCCCAGTGAAGAACACCCAGAGCTGGAGCACTCCCAAGAGATGGCTGTTCTGTTTCTGTCTGAAGAGTTCTAATGAGAGAAAAACCCCAAGTCCACTTAGGCAATTGGTTCCATTGTCAGCCTTTGCTTACAATAGGTTTCTTCTAATGGTCATCTGAAAGTTATTCTTCTGTGAATGAGAGAAAAAAATGGGGAAGGAGAGCTCCTTAAAATTTTCAGGTGCTATAGAGAGACTGGACTAGGACTGCTTCCAGAGGGTTCTTGGAGCTATCAGTCAATAGATTATATATAGCTAATCCGGTTTTTCAAAAAAATGTTCCTTAACTGATTTTTGTGAAATAAAAAAGATGGCACAGCAGTGAGGAAACATAGAAGGGTTCCAGGTTGAAGACAAAGGCCTGAATCCTATTGTCACTTCCAACTAGTGGCAACCTATGGAATCCATGGAACTTTTCTAAGTATTGACTTACTGAGTTCCCATTGATTTAATGTGTCTACTGTAGTTGGGACTCACAATAGGATTTAGGCCAACATCTAGCGCTCCAGTGAAATTTCACAAATGAAGGAGAGTCATTGGGTGATAAAAGGTTCATGTGGAAGCCCTCAGAGTTTATTTGAATTGCAACACTAAAATAAGGAATCATCCCATGAAACCAGTTGGCAGCAGTTTAAGACAGAAAAAAAAATTATTTGTTCTGTGCATCATCAATGCTATTGCCACAAGGTGTGACCATGGTCACTGGCCAGGGCCTGGAGATGTTACTTTTTAGACTAAAAAAAAAAAAGGTAGGCCAAAGAATGAACTTCCTCAAGCTTTGGCCTTGCTGGCTGGGGAGGGGGGGGGCTGCATTTGAGATGTAAAAAAAAAGGAGGGCGTCAAGAGATCTGACAAATTAATGAAGAATAGAAATAAAACAGTATATATTACCTATAAATTGTTAAATGGAATTTCAATTTTTAGAAGCAAAGTCCCTCTGAATACCACAGGCTGCTAAGTAACATGTAGTAGTTTGTTTTCTTCATGCTCCTGTTTGGGTGCTTCTCAGAAGCATTTCTGCAATTTTATTGTAATTTCACTGCCCACAGTAGGAAAGAGAATGGAAGGCATAGTGGATCTCTGATATGAACCATCATATCTCTAGCTGTGTTCTCATAACAAGATTATAACTGCCTTATAATTACAGTTGCATACATGTCTCTAGTTAATATCCTTTCTTCTGCTAATTGTCTGGAGGGCCAGTGAGCCACATAGAGAACTATAGTCATGGTCCCACACAAGAAACTCCAACTTTTCCTGTATTCCTGGGAATAATATGGAAAGAACCACTGAGATGAAGGCAATATCCACCCCACATACATATCAATGGAATGCACATGCAAAGAGTACTCCATGGGGTTTGCAAAATCAGGATTGCCCTGGCATACTTGGGCATACCATGGTATCTATTCCAAGGTCCAGAAACAAGAGTTAGAATGCTAAAAGCAGGGTAATAGAAGCACAAGGCTTCTTTTCACGCTTTTAGGGCTTAGTGTGTATATATTGTATACACACACACACACACACACACACATGTATATATATATCATTGGTAATATTATTACTGGTATGAATTTTGAGGTTTTGTATTTCTGTTATAGCCTGCTCTGAGCATTTGAGATAAAATGGATTTTTAAAATTCTAAACAATAATAAGAGATAAAGTAGAGATGATGAATTGTCTATGTCCTATATCTGGTTTCCACAAGAATATAAATGTTATTCTCTAAATATTTTGTGTAATATATGTAACAAAATCCTTACTTTCTCCACAACTTCTTCCCTTATAATTATACAAATCTTATTTTAAGGAATAAAGTGGAAGGTGGGATTTGCTGTTTCATGGTGAACCATGAAGCATCAAACTTCAGAGTCTTGGTTGTTTTCTTCCCAATAGGATTGAGTTCTGAAATGAACAAACTGAATCTGATATTCTTTTAATGCATTGGACTTGTTTTTTCTCTCTGTATCTCAAACATGTCCTTTAACAGTCGTATTTTTATTTTTGTGTTTTCTAGTTCTTGAAGACTGCACAAGAAAGGAGCCTACCTTCCGCTTTGACTGAAAGGACAAAAGACTCAGAGCACTCTGCGGGGAGTTTGGGGCTGCTTCTCACACATGCAAGAGCAGCAGACTGCTGAGAAGAGGAACGTGGGAGGTAAATCAGACTAATGAAGCAGCTCAGGTGGTGCAACTTACATCAGTTCATTGCCACAATGACTTGAAAGCCAAGTCGCATATGGCACTGAGAATATGGATGGCTAGAATATGTTGGGGGAAGTCTAAGAGAAAGCTGTTCTACCAAGTCCTTTGGGCTTTTGTTTAACTAGTAGTAATTAACTCCCTTTCTCTTGAGTTAGGAAGGTACCAGCCATTCCTGTCCCTGGACAAATGTGCATCTAGGCAAGAAATTATATTGTGACAGTTCCTGTCTTTTGATGTTAAAAAACGACTTTTATTAGGACAATTAGAGCTTCTTTTACTCTAGGGCAGGGGAGGCACTGAGGCAGTGGTGCCTCTGTGAAGAAAGCAGTTTGTTTATAATGGCCTTTTGCTGCAAAAGAGAGCAGGGCTTTCTAGATTAATCTTTGGATTACACAGATTTCCCAAGGATAAGCAGCTAAATCGTTCTCCATCTCAAAGGAGGGCAGGAGAGGAGCTGATCTGACTAATCTAAAACAACAGCTTTCCCCTTAGAGGGTGTCACTAATCCTGATGATTGGTAGATAAAATAATTGAAGTTCGCAGGGGTTACATTTGAGTACTGGAGATATTTTTCTTACAGAAGTGGTTTATTAAAGTGACAAAGTTACACTTTAGTGTGGGGCAACTCAACTCTCTCCCAGAGCAATAATAAAAACTGTAATTTTTCCCTGTGGATTTGAACATCGAGTATGTCTGGGGTGGAGTGGGGGACACAGTGTAAGGAACTTAAAAGCCCCAAATTTCACCAATAGTAAGCAGAAATAGCCTGAACTGTTTTGAAGCGGGGGCAAGTCAGCAGTCCAGAAGCAAAAAGGAAATGTTGGGATGCATATTTGGGCCAATGTAAAGGAAATCTCTCTGAACAGCACTATGAAACACAGTGCTGTGCTCTGCAAATAATATTGTACTTTGTAATGTTGCTTAGGATTCATGATTCTTGGAATTTCATGTCTTTGTTCTGAGATCCAAATCACATTTTGTTTCACAGAGTGATGACTTTCCTCCTTCCAGCGATGTTATTTTCTCCTTTGTTCCGCATCATGAAAAAAAAACAACCCTACAAATTCTGGCCTTTTCTCTAATAGTGTTGGTTTCACTAACTATAGTAACTTTATGAGCTATCAGTGAAATCCCTGATTGAGTTGTATATTACATCTGGGGAAGAAACAATTATAGAGTTTTGATAGCACTGTAAATGCCTTGGTTTCATCATATGGAATCCTGGGATTTGCAGGTTACTTAGAATTTTCTGCCAGAAACATCTAACAGAATATTTCAGGAAAGGGCACTAAGGAATTCTAGAAACCTGACCAAATTACGTATTCCAAGATTCCATAGGATGGAACCATGGCAAATAAACTGGCACAACTGTGCAGTATAGATATAGTGAAAGTGTGAGGAAAATGAGGAGAATATGTGAGCTATAATTACATTTGAAGCAAGGTTCTATGAAGAGAAAATGAGTTTCCAGCATTATGCAATAAATTCTAAAACAGAAGGAAGAATTTGTTATTGCAACCCCAGTTTGTATTTGTGGGAGGCAGCCTGAGCATTTGAGACTTTTAGCTTATTCCGATACTAGTAGGCACCTGCTAGGGGAGGCAATACCTGTTTGCACCATGTTGTAGTTCACACCTGGTATCCATGCGGACCTTGCTACCACATTGAAGAGAGACGTATTCCCAGAAGCACCACTTGCCTTCTGAGTGGTACACTGCAGTGATGTAGACTCAAGTCAACTGACTCGGACTTAAGTTGCTTCAGTGACTTGACTCGGACTTGACTTGGCAATAAATGATGCACTGACTCGACTTGACTCGAGACTTGTATACTTTTAGTGACTGAATTGCTGCCCTTGGCTCAGTAACATAACACATTCATCCAGAAACCTTACGGATTTGAACAGCATTTCCATCTGTTTTGCCTAGTGGTCACATTACAATGTTGCAAGCCCAAAGTGTGGGTACGTTTCTCAGAGGTGAACAGCAATTGGGTTAGGCAATGAGGCTAAGGGGAGCTTGAGGTCTGCTCAGCAGCTGTCCCTACTGCATATCGGAGGAGTCTTCTAAAACTTTTCCTAAGAGCAGAAGACAAGACTTGCCCCCAGAATGCAGGGTGCATTTCTCAGAGGAGAACAGCAAACATGTTAGGCAATGGGCTTGAGGAGGAAGAATCCTTCTAAAGCTTTTGAAGCTTCAGTAATGGGGAGTAAGAAGGATCTTATTCCCCACTTCTGAAGCTACAGATAGCAAAATCACAAATGTAGAAGGCCAACTCTGCTTAAATTGTTAAAACTGACTTTATGCTACACTGTCCAGAAATTCTGGAATATACTTCGGGGTACATAGTTGGCTCCCAGACTTGAGACTTCCTTGACACTTGATTTGAAAGTGTCTTCAGGGTCTTGAGACTTGAAGGTAGACTTGAGACTGGACTTCAGACTTTGAGTAAAAGACTTAAATGCATCACTGGTACACTGTTTGAGATTTGCTTAAAGTGTATGTTTTATTTCTTTTGAAATGTAATTACAGGCTTTTAATGGTGTTCTATGGTGTTTTGCTTTTTCTAAAAAAAACATTATAATGAATTTTAAATGGTTTTAAATCTATAGATTAATTTTGTATGTGTGTGTAGTACAAATTAAAAACATACAAAAACATCTCACATGCATATATGCAATGCTTTTGTGTGTTTTTGATTTATATTAGCTTTAATCATTTGTAAGCCATCTTGAGTACCATTATTGGGGAAAAGAAGAGATATAAATGACCAAAATAACATTAATTGTTGGCATTACTTAATTAGTCAAACATCCTATTGCTCTAACTGAAAACCTCATTTGTGAATCTGTTCGCACAAACAGATGATAACAGAAAGATGTAAGCAACCTATTTATGAGGGCTCTTTCCCTGACACCCAACAGCTACCAATTGGCATATTCTGTTGTGTGTCTCTGGGTGTATCTTTAAAAAAAAAACTGTAGGTCTACTGAACATAGGCTTCCTATTTTCACATTAACAGCTTGTTTAGAGCTTGGGAAAGTTTCACGGGCATTGTCCAAGCTGCTAGAGGGATTCTGAGAACTGGAGCCCAAAAAGTAACTTTTCTAAGCCCATATACTTGTTTGGAAGGAAAGGTGGCTTGTATCAGTGTGGAATCATCAATAAAATTTACAGTAACTCTTAACCAACATCATATAGTAGTTAGTCTCACTGATTTGAATGTCGCTTACTGCTGAATCCTGCTGCTGAATAGGATCTCATGGTAGTCTTTTGTCCCTGCCTCACACATAAAATTTAATTCTAACAAAGAAAAGATTGCCAGTCTTGCCCTCGTTGGTATCCCACGGCAACAGGTCTTTCAGCCTTAGTGTTATCTGAAAATGGGTTTCCTTGATCAATTTTGGATTTGCCACCTTCGATATATTCTTTGAATGTGTTCTTATTCTTCTCTGAGAGGAAATGAAGAGATGTCCCTGATCTATTTTCTCCTCTACCATTCACTAGTTACATTTCACCACCACCCTTTTTCTAAAAAACACATCATCTCTTGTTAATTTCCTCCACAGGTCAAGGTCTAAGTTCTTTCAGCCACTCAGTTTGTGTGTAATATTTGTAGCAATCATATTTCACTAATGCAAATCTGAAAAGGACAGTAAAATATTTCTAAACTGTAAGTGTACTTTAGTATTTCCTCCTAGGAAGGGAACTTAAGCACCTTATCGATTTGGGTTTCCATTTTCTGTACATTTTCAAAACCTATGATACCCATTTCAAAGTGGGGTCACCAGAACTGAATACATTGTCCCAGATGTTGCCTATAGACTTGTATAAAAACTTTTTATCTTTTCTTTTTAGTTGTTTTCATTGTTGTGTGCCTTCAGTCCTTTCTGACTCTCTTTGGCCTCAGTAAACTACAAATCACAGAATTTCACAGGATGTTGAAAATGGAAAAATAACACTGTAACAGTGTAGTGCGGAAATGGCCATAGTCTTTTAAGTACCTTTTCTAATAATCTCATCTATCTATCTATCTATCTATCTATCTATCTATCTATCTATCTACTTACCTACCTTCCTACCTACCTCTTTATTTATACCTTGCCATTTCCCCAAATGTGGGATTCAAGGCAGCCTACAAGATAAACAGCAATACAGTGTAACTAAAAATATAGAACAGTTATAATTAAATAGTATTAAATTGCGTATAAATTTGAAACCATTTAAAACATCGATTTAAAAACAAAGAATAGAAGTAGTAGAGCACATGTAGAAAAGCAATCAGTCCCACAATGCATATTGGAATAAACACATCTTCAGCTGCTGCCAAAAGGACAGCAAGGAGGGAGCCAGTGTTGCCTCCATAGGAAGGGTGCTCTAGAGCCTGGGAACAGCCCTAGGGAAGGCCTTCTCTAGTACTTCTAATAAGACAGAAGAATTTGGAATGTGGAATTTTCCATGTATCACTGCTACTGACTTGGAAGCTGATGGTTTGAGCTATGTAACACATCCCCAATATCTCTTTCCTGGAGAATTGTATCCTTTTAGACCCAGCCAGCATGTGTGTAAAATTGGTTTGTTTGCACCAGCACACATCACCTTATATCTAGTCCAATGATGTGTTGTGAGGAGGATTTACCACATAATGTATGAATATTATTAACTTTAGTATTTGGGGGTGGTGATTCTTATCAAAATCTCTGTATCTTGGCAAAGTTGCAGCTTTCATGCAGAATTCATCTCATAGCTAGCAGGATTTCATTATGGCTAGAGGGTTGGTTTTTTTTTTCCTGGAGTAGAATTAATTTTAATTAAGTCCTCTGTGTCTTTTCCATCTTTTTACTGCATTTTTCATAACAAATAATGTATTCCAGTCGTGTAATACAGTTGCTACAGTGATATTTCAAACCTAATGATATGATTAGTTGAATGCCAGTTATACAACTGAAACCAAACCTTATGCGTTTTAGGCAGTGAACTAAATGCTACTAATGTGTTTGTCATTTAGTAATCATGATCTTTTTGGCACAGGAGCCCTTTTTTTTTTTAAAAAAAAAAATCTGGATGGGAACACTTTAACCTTTTCAAGCTACACTTTGTCCACCAACTAATAGGTGAGATTAATAAATGCTCTGTTTTCATATGTTTCTAATATTGGGGTGAGGTCCTCAATGGCACATGTACCAAATTTTGAGTTTCTTGCTCTCTTAAATCAGTGAGATTTATGTGTTTTTATATTGTAATGGAAATTTGTGACATCATTAATATATACTATACCAGCCAAACATATATCATAGCATAACACCACCACTGCAAGGCAACTTTATGCTTGTATCCCCCAATTTCAACTATCTCAAGCTAGATTTATGGGATTTGCTTGCTCCTTGCCTCTGTTCATTCTGAACTGCTCAGTGTTATTTCTTACACAGAAAGGTCCTACTCCTCAGCTCTGTTTGAGTATCTAATCTAAAAACACAGGCTGGCATTCTATGTTGCAGTTATAGATTCATAACTTAGAGTTACAGATCTGTAACTACTCTGTATTCAGTAATGTTATTTAAATGAATACATATTTACATATTTAAAAAAGCCCTTTTTATTGTTTTTAATGTCTCTGGCCAGCCTAAGTTCATTCTGTGCTTTAGCCTTTCAGACCTTCTCCCTACATCTCCTGGCTACTTGCTTAAATTCTTCTTTGGTGGTTTCCCCCTTCTTCCACTTCCTGTACATGTTTCTCTTAACACTTAGCTCAGCTGAGAGTTCTTTAGTCAATCATTCTGGTTTCTTCAGATGCCTTCCATTTTTCCTCCTTACTGGCACAGTTTTAGAGTGTGCCTTTAGTATCTCTCTTTTAAGGAACCCTCATGCCTCCTGAACTCCTTTCTCTTTCACTGTTCTTGACCATGGAATTTCAGCCAGCAGCTCCCTAAGTTTACAGAAGTCCGCTTTTTTAAAATCTAAGATGAGTGTCTGGCTACACTTATCTTCTCTTTCCCACTGAATGCCAAATTCCAGTAGGGCATGGTCACTCCCCCCTAAAGATCCAACCGCTTCTACCTCATTAACAAGGCCATCCCTATTGGTCAGGATCAGATCCAGAATATTTGATCCCCTTGTCGCCTCTTCCATCTTCTGGACCATGAAATTGTCTGCAAGACAAGCAAGAAACTTTCTGGACCTTGCTGTCTTGGCAGAGTTTGACTGCCAACATATATCTGGGTAATTGAAATCTCCCATTATTACTGTATCTCTCCTTTTTGAATGTGCAGTCATTTGGTTGAGGGAGACGTCATCAAAGTCCTCAGTCTGGGTTGGAGGTCTGTAGTAAACCCACACCAAAATATCCCTATTGTTTCTTGCTCTCTTAATTCTTACCCAGATGCTCTCGACCTGGCTTTCTGAGTTTAAATCATGGATCTCTTCACAGGTGAAAAGATCCTTGACATACAAATCCTTGACATACAAATCCCTTCTTGTTTGGTCTATTTCTACAAAATAGGCTATACCCCTCTATTCCTACATTCCAATCATGAGACTCATCCCACCAGGTCTCAGTGATGCCTATCAAATCGTATTTATTTTGTTGTACTAGGAGTTCAAGTTCATCTTGCTTGTTTCCCATACTCCGTGCATTAGTGTAGAGACACTTAAGTCCCCGGGCCCTTCCTGCAAGTCCTGTACTATAGTTTCTAATCCTCCCACCACTGGACGCTTGTACTACTTGGTCAATATCATTTGGGCCCTTTCCCCCTGCACTCGCCGAGTCCTTGCCCTGAATAATATTGTCTCCTTCCCCAGCGGAACTTAGTTTAAAGACCTCTTAATCCTCCTTGCGAGACTGTTTGCAAAAACCTTCCTGCCAAGTTTCGTAAGGTGCAGCCCATCCCTTGCCAGAAGCCCATGTTCATGGAAGTGCAGGCCATGATCCAAAAATCCAAACCGTTGCTGGCGGCACCATGTGCGGAGCCCGTTGTTGTCTTGTGCTATTGCCCTTTCCCTTTGTGCGCCATGTCCTTGAACAGGGAGGAGAGACAAAATGACCACCTGTGCACCAAAGTCCTTAAGCTTTGTCCCCATAAACTTGTAGTCCTTTGTGATGTGGTGAAAGCTGCGCCTTGCAGTGTCATTGGTTCTGACATGAACCAAAATGAGGGGCTTATGGTCAATGGGCTTGACCAGCCGGGTTAGTCTCTCCGTTATGTGGTTGATCTTGGCCCCAGGAAGACAGCAGACCTCTCGATCGAGCTTGTCTGGTTTGCAAATTGCCGGTTCGGTTCCTCTGAGCAAGGAGCCCCAATGACCAGAACTCGCCTCCTCTGAGGCTTGTCCGGGGCTCTTCGATGAGCAGGTTCTTCTAGGACTGCCTGGGCATTCTGTTGAGGCTGGGAGTGTTGACCTTGTTCCTGTTGCTGGATTCCTTCTTGTTGACATTCTGTTCCCTCCTCCTGGTGCTCCTCATCGTTCATAAGGCCAAGAACTTTGAAGCGATTCTGTAGGTTGACAGTCTCTGTTTCCTTCCTGGTCCTTCTACTCCTCCATGTGACATTCCTCCAAGCATCCGTTTCCTGGCACAGTGTGCTGACTTCCTCATCTGGCAGCTCCTCCGTGCATTCAGTCTTCAGGAAGGTCTTCTCTGCCCTATCCAAAAACTCCTCACCTTCCCTAATAAGACGAAGATAGAAACTCGTGCCTCCAGCTGCCGAACCTTCTCCTCCAAGAAGGTCACCAGCTTGCAGTTGCTGCAGGTGTACCCGACAACATCTTGTGGCAAGAAAAGGAACATACCACAAGTGCTACAGGTGACCGTGGCAGCTCCCTCACCTTCTTCCATACTTGATACTACAGAGAGTAGTACAGGGAGTAGTCTAGAAAGAATAACCGGGCTTTCTTTCTCAAATTCAGCTGTATAAGCTACATCTGCTCGCTGATTGCCAAGCTCAAATGAACTCTTCTTAAATTTTAGGGACTCAGGAAGGGATGGGTTGTTCCTAAACTTGAATGGTTGAACTTGAAGGATTGAACTCCTAATAAGACTCCTCCCCCTAGCTGGCTCCTCCCTCTAGTTAGTCAGTTAGACCGTGTGCTCAGGGACAGCACATGGCCAGCACAAAGAGACTTAACAAAAACAAGCAAACAAGGATGCTCAAGGATGTCTTCACAGACACAGCTCACCTTCTGCTCTCTCCTCTGGGAAAATGGTAATACATTTCTTTTTCTTTTCTGGTAATACATTTCTTTTTCAACTCATACGCAAATGGCAGATAGAACAGGAGTGCAGTGCATATCCGTTGTGCAAAACAGAAAGAAAAATAGCCCTCATTAATTTTTTTCAAGTGATGGCATTTTAAAGTTTGAAGGTACAATCATGGTTTCCATTAGTCCCATTTTGTGTTTTTTTCTTGTTATATTTTTTTCTGCATAAAAGTGTTTCTCCTCTTTTTTTTACATTATATTTTGCCTTCTTGCACTTCTTGCACTGAATATTCTGTTATGCAATTGGGTCTTGGTAACTGAAATCAGTATAGTATTTCCCCATTAATAGTTTCTGTGTCTTCTTCTTTTCTCTGCCCAGATAAATGTAATTTCTCGTTAATTATTTCTTTCTACATGAATGCAGCTGCCATGGTCTCTATCCCTCAGTTGTGTGAATTCACCCCAATTTGCTGTAGTTCATGAAATGCAACCAAAAACATTGAAGTGCATTAAATCATTGCAATATCTCAACCTCTCACATAATAATTATTGCACAATTTGATTAATTTGGGATGTTTCATAGCCAGAAAATGGCAAACATAAATAAAACATTTTAGATAAGGACATAGGCATTTAAGCACTCATGGAAAATTTACAAAAGACCCAGTCCTGTTTTAGATGCGCACATCCTGAATGGAAATGCATGTCCCCATCAGATCAGCCAGATCCATGAACCAAGTCCAGATGAGCACTGTATTGTAGATTTGCATCTGTCAGTTATTGATAGTGTTGTTACAGGAAATGTTATTCATAAAAGGTCATTTTTACAGACCATGGTATGATAATAGTGGCTTTCCAGATGTTGTTAGACTGCAACTTCCAGCATTCCTCACCATAGACAATGCAGTTCCATAACTTCTGAGAGGAAGGCTTCATGATTCCCACCTCTGCTATATGACCTAAATGATGAAGAAGGTTGTTCAACAGAAAACGGGTTACAGGAGAAGAATCAGTTCCATAAAACTTTTTGCAGACACACATGAAGATCTGTAATATAGTCAGAACATTCACACTTTATGTAAATGCCTAGAAAGCAATGTCAACAGAAAATAAAGGAACTCCAAAATGTAAAGTAATGGAATGAAATAAAATGAAATAAAGGAAAGAGGGGTATGGGGTTTTTTTTTTATTCCCCACAGAGGCATTTAAAATTTTCCGTCTAATGTTTCCAGTTCTAAATCTGTCCATTTGAGGCACCAGGGACATTCAGTAATAAAACAGCTACATCCTTCTGCGTTCTAGCCACTGCAGTGTCATTTCATTATGTCATCTGTAAATTTAATATAGTCATGTGTAAACTTAAGCTGGAGATGGACAGATGCAATTGATGGTGAAATTTCAGATCCTGTTGCTGCTCATACTTCTTGGAAAAATAATCTTAGCCTTTACTAACAAGTTACTATCTGATTAGTTCCAAAGAAAATCCTATTAAAGAGCCATATGTATGAACCCCATGATTTCCTTCTCCCCTGTTCTAATCAAATTCATGGACATTTAAGCTTTCTAGGACTTAATGTAGTCTCATAGTTAGATGGCACATTTGAGACAGCATAAGATATGCCTTAAATGTATTATCGAGGCTTTTACTGGAAACCCTTCCCATGCAAAAGCTGGCACAGTTTTAATCTTTTCCAAATGCAGCCTTAATAGAATCAAGCGCTTCACCAGAACATACAATGCCTGTGTTGAAATGATCAGTTTTTCATCCATCTACTGTTTCAAAATTAGGAAGTGACTTATAAGTACACAAGACAAGATAGTTACCCACAGACAGACACATGTGCTATCTGTAGGCAAGTTAGTTATTCTAAAACTTACATCTAAAAAAATTTATCTGATTTAAAAAGAGATGCATAAGAGGAAAAGGTAGATTTTGCATTAAGCTTCCAGGCCCATGACAAAGGAGAGAAGATTATCCTGGTCTGGACTGTATAAATCCTTTTCTGGAAGATTTTACTCCATTAGCACTGGGCAAAATATCTATTTAAATCAACAAGGCCTGTCAGAAAAACCAAAGGGCACAGTTCTTCATCCGTAAAAACAAATGTCAAGGACAGAGGCAGATCTCTGCTACAGTCGTACCTTTGTTTTGTACTTGTTCAACTACCACAATTTCCTCTAGCGGATTTTGGGTATTGTAGTTTGCAGAAAATCCTTTGTTTGAGATGCCTTTTAGCTCCTCACACAAACTGCATTTCCCAGAATTCACTGTGGAGATGGAATGGCTATTACGGCTACAATCCTGAACTCACTATGACAAAGTAATCCCTCACTGAGCACAGTGAAAATTTTTACTCAGCAATCATGAGATAAGATTGTGCCTCACAGTTTAACTTTGTGGTCTAGTGAAATGTGCCTGGAGTATATATGATATGATAATGATCACTTTATATGATCACTTTATTCATTTTCTGGATGAAGATGAGAAGGGAGCTATTTTGGCAGTCGGTTTTTTAAAACAGTATTTTCAAATTTTGGTTTTGAATGTGTGAGTCATGAGACTGCCTTAGAGACTAACTTCCTTTCTTACAAGAAAATAAAATGGAGCTTTCATGGAAGAGGAGAAAACAGACCAAAGAACCAAATAGTCCACAATTGTTTCCCCCAGTGTTCAATCAGATGCCTCGGGTAAGCTCCCAAGCAAGTTGCCACCACCTTTATCTATTTACCAGAATCGGAAAGCAGCTTGCTGCTCTAATTCAATTTTCTGGCATCCAGTGAAGTAAACTGATGTATATAAAACCTTACTATCTTATAAATATGACATTCATCTCTCAAGAGCCACATGATCTGTATATTTTTTAAAATACACAACTACTAAAACAGCTTACAACCAGTGTTTTGATTGTGTTCTTAATATTATCTATCTTGGGCCTTCAGGAATAAGGCAGAATATCATTTGATAAATAAATACTACATTTTATCTGCTTAGTATTCAATTTTAATTTTACTTTTTAGGAGGAAGATGGGGGCCATGTTAAAATTATGCTTTGCTTCATAGTATCCCAAAGATTGTCACTGATGTTGAAAGGATTTTGTTAAACTTTTCAGTGAGAGTTCTTGCCTATTTGTAATTGATATGAAACTATGAGATGCTTTAGAGCAAGAGGACCAAGAGGATAACCCCAGTGAGATGGTTTAGAGCAAAAGGATCAAGCTCTGTGCAGCTGTATAGAAAGTCAATGTAAAACATTTAATAAACACTTAGTTGTGTACATTTTTAATTTTTTTTAATGATCTGAAGACAATCTTTATACCATGAGATTGTATGGATAAATGTAGATTCACAATCTCTACTGAGTTGTGATAATTTCTCAGTCAAAAGGTTGGCTCTTTTAAAACCTTCACGTATACTTTCCCAATTAGTATCTGTTTAGGATGAGGGTAATACTCTCCTTGGAGAATCAGAATTGCAACTTGTGTGCATTCCTGGATTTTACCTTCTAACCTGATGTAAAGATGGCAATGCTGGACATGGAAGCATTTGCTCAGCTCAGCCTGAAGTATTTGTTCCCGAGGAGGGTAGACATTACTATTATCTGACTATGAGAATAATTCTTTTGATTACTTCTAAATTGAATTGTTGCAGTTCCTTCTACATGGAACTACATATATTAGTAAGTACTCCCCCTCGAGAAAATGTTACTCCTATGTTGCAGTACCTGCAGTAATTGTCAATTGGTTTCTGGATTCAATCCACAGTTTTGGTAATTCCCTATAAACTCTTAAATGTCAAGGTGGCTAGTAGCTTCCAGGTTAGCAGGGTGGTGAATCCCCTCTGAGTCTTAGTTTATGGGAGCTACCCAAGGTGCCAAACCCTATACCCAAAATAGATTCAGCACTTTGGATAGCTCCTCAAAAGTTCAGACTAAAAAAATATGGAGCACATTCTTCACATCATCAACTTTGCCTAAATGATTTAGGTCCAAGATAACTAAAGGCCTCCCACTTGCTTGCTTCCTAAGATCTAGTGGAGAGGCTCATCTCTGTCTTTGCCTCTAGTAGAAGTACCACTGATAAAGGCTAGCAAGAGGAGATAGTACAAAAGATGTGGCAACATGAAAGCTGTGAAACAACTTGCTTCATGAAGCTTGGCCCCTTGGCTTCTTTTTGCTGACTAGAAAAGACCTTTTGTTCTCAAAGTCTTTTACTTTGTTCACTAGTTAATGGCTTGGTCTAATTGTTTTTATTTGTCATTCTTGCCTCTATTATATTATGATATATATTACCGATTCTGTGGTTCTACTTGATTAAAACTGTCTCAAGTGATACATATGCTTCAAAAAGGTGAAGCAATCATCTCCAAAGAAATCAATAAGCCCAAAATACAACTTGAAAAACATCTCTGTAGAATGTAAAGACCATGTAAAGAACAGATTTGGACTATTAAACCTAGAAGCCAGAAGAACTCTGGATAAAAACCAGGGACATTGTCAGGGAAGAATGCAAAAAGATACTATCTGCAGCTAAAAAAGAAATAAAGGCCTGACGAGATAACAGCAGAATCTAGTCAAAGGTTAAGGACAGGTGAGAAGCAAAAGTAAAGGGTGAGAGAAATAGAGTCAGAATCCTGAATGCAACTGTTCAGTACAGGGACGAAAAACCCTATTACAATAATCAATGCAAAGAAATAGAAGACAGGAAAAAAAGTAGAATGAGAGACCTATTCCACAAGATCTGAGAAATCAAAGGGAAATTTAAACCAAGAGTGATATAGAAGAAATGAAAAAAAATGATGGAAGTAATACTTTGAAGAACTGTATGAAAGAGATGAAAGGATGAAAAGCCAGTTATTCTTTCAAGGGAGAACTTTTCATTGATGAACACACAGTTTTAGAAAAAAAAGTAGAGGCCCCTCTCAAACTACTTGGAAGAAATAAGTCACCAAGAACATATGGCATACTAGCAGATCTGATTCAAACACAAACCATTAAAATTCTAACTAAAATCTGCCAGCAAATATGGAAACAAAAACAGTGGCCCACAGATTGGAAGTGCTTGATACACATTCCGGTCCCCAAGAAAGGAGATCCCAGGAGCTGCAGTTGCTACTGTAACACTGAGTTACTCTCCCATGCAAGCAAAATGATGCAACAAAAACAAAAACAGGTGGATAGACTAAAATCAAGGAAAGCACAGTTTTGAGTCAGCAGGACCTGATGTGGTGATGTGGTGTCTTTGATGCCTGTTGTTCATAGGATCATCATAAGTCAAAGTTGACTAGACAGCAATTAGTAACAACAGAATAAATAAACCAACTGAGGTGTTCTCCATTCACAATTCTATTGTCTCCTGTTTTGGACTAAGTGTTTCATGAGCTCATGTGATATGATTTGAAAAGTGTACTGAACAATTAGACATTTCATTTCTTTGGCTACACTGTTCTGCCATTTTGTTTGGTTGATCAGCTGTGGAGATCTGAGACTTGGTCTGCACAGTTAGCTATATTTGATAAGTGTTGATATATATATATATATATTAAAAATTGTGAAATATTATGATGGTGATAGGATGAACACTTACTTGCAACTGTTCAGTGACCAGGAATAGAGCTGCCCTTTGAGCAGAGCCTTGGCCAGTGCCTGGGCAGAAGAAACCAATTCTTAATGTGTTAACAAATAATTTTTCAAGCCAGGCTCTTCAAACCAGTTGCCAGGTTCTTTCAGCTTAGACCAAAAATTCTTTTTATTGTAATGCTTTGTATTTGGAAGTCAAACTCACAGCATGAGCTCAGCTATTGCTACGAGAGATATATGTGATTATCTAGTGTTAGATTAGAAAAGCTGATTTAGGGATTCATAGAAAAGAAGCATGTACCTTCTCTAAAGGTTAACTTTGAGTTATACAAAATGCATTAAAGATGAATGCTCTCAGCCAGTATTAAGACTCTTCAGAATTTCACAATGAATGAGCTACATGTCATCAATTATTTACGGAGGGCTCCGTAGCATAGCAGTTCCAAAGTAATATTGAGATCCATGTGTCCTGAAGGTTGCTGGAATGGAAGAAATGTTGCCAGTGATATTTGGTGAAATAAGTACAGTGGAAAGGTCATCAGGAGAAGGTGTAAAATTTCAGGATATCTTGGTCATGAAATTCATTTCAAACAAGATCAGGAATTATTAATATGTCCTCAGAGTGAAGAAATGCACTGGTAATTTTATAGTGAACTGAATTTTGCTTAGGTTTTTGTTTCAAGGGAAAAAACTAAAGTGGAGTTTGGGGGGATCAACAGCACAAAGATTTAAGAATTCTCCCACAACGTAACTGGTGTTTTGACAGAGTTTTAAGTTTGAGCTGGCAGCACATCCCAAAAGAATTCCCTTCACCCTTTTTTTTCTTATACAAAGAGTTTAGTCTCTCTCTCTCTCTCTCTCTTTCTCTCTGCATGTATGTTTGCCTGGAGCAATCAGGAGTTACTAAGTTTTCCTAATAGCTATTCACGTTTGATTTGAATATTATTGCTTTTCAAGGTTGGCAATGGTATTTTAGTTTTAATTTGACAGAAATTAATAAGTAGATAGGGAAAGAAATCGTACATCAGGACTGCATAGCAGTAACTGTCACACTTCCTAATTTGTTAGACAATAGGAATAATCTACCACTTCCAATTTAGGCTCAGCAAAATAAACACATGTATATTAATGATCTTCAAATATTTCTGTGCAGCCAAGCATGTCGCCTCTATATAGAACAGCATCAGATCAATAATTAGTGGCCATACATTTTAATAACCTGAGTTTTCAGTAATATATTTGGTTTGTTTGGGGGAGTTGGCATTTTAATGTTTCTCAAGTTTAGGAAACTTATTTTATTTGAAGGATAAAATATTAATATATAAAAATAACTTCATACTGTGCCAATGCTTTCCAAATGTAATATGCAAACACTTGGTAGAGTCTGTTATTGTAATACTAAGATGAGGCTCATAGAAAACTTGCAGAATAAGTCCCATTTAGTACCACTTCGCTCAGCACATTAGTACTCTCCATGGTATTTAATTATTCACTGTTTTAAACTTTAAATTAAAAATAAGTATCATATATGAATGATAATTTGTGTACAATGATGATAATACACTGTCAAGTCCAACATTCCCTTAAGTTATGTGCTTGGTCAATTATGTTTTCTCTTGAAATATATACTGATTAAAACAACTGTAGAGGTTAAAGAAGGAGAAACAGGAAAGAACAAGATGAAATTGCTATGCAATGAATGTTAGAACATTTCCTTTCTAAGCACCTATAGGAAAATGTGAGAGATGTTAGTTATTCTTGTAAATAGACATTTAACTGCTTAAAGGTTCTGTGTTGTGTTGTTCTGTTTCTAATGTTGACTAAAAAGATGATCTTTCCTCCTAAAATTCCTTCCCCCAAAATTCTTTCCATTTAAAAGTAACTTGCCAAGCTCTGAACTAGTTTACCTTTGAGATAATGTTCAATAATACAACTTTATGACTATCCTCATTTGTACGTTTTGCTATTTACTACAGATGTTGTTACATACACCCTAGAGACCACATACATAACAAAGGATGAAATCTAACAAGCAAGGAATGTTCTGTAGTATGTGTGTGTGAGTACATATACCCTTGATTCTGGTACATATTGATAGCAGCATTCAGTGGACTGCACCCAAGATAATATTTTATTACAGTGGCAATGAGAAGAACACATTGACAGGAAATCATCTGCAGAAGCTATCTTCTAGCTATTTTGTATTCTCTGTAATGGCAGTATGGTATTCTTCCAGTTAGGCTTATATTCATTTTTTCATATCCAGAGAACTTTAATAATTTCCTTTTTTAAAAAATGCAAAAGAAGGGAAAAGAGAGGATAAAAATAAGCCAGTATCATTGCAGTAACATATTCTTGCTAACTAGGGCAGCAAATCTAATGATTTGGGCTTAAATTGATACCAAGGGACCAAAAATATGGGACATTAATAATCTTTTCTAGATATTAGGACCACTGATAGCCTTTTTTCAGTGGCTCCAAAGTTTTATGCTAAGCAATGAAAAAACTGAGCTCTGGTTTTAAGCTTGAGCTACTCTGAATTTTGAATATTTTGATGGTTAATAATTCTACAAAAAGAAAATGAACTGCAGCACAGATGGGTGGAAAAGAAGAATTTATGAGAGCCCCATGTGTGAAGCTGATTTTTGTAGTGTGCTGGCTATTACTGCTGTAACACTGTAATCCTATGCCTATTTACTCTGGGGAAAGTAAAAAAAAAATAACAATGCTTTTTTAAAAACGTCTTAACTTTGGAATTTTCTAGCTTCTTCTAGCTTCTTTTTGTCTGCGCACAGCTGTGGGAGTAATGCCTGTTAGAAATTTAACAAAATTATTTTCTACTGACATTGTCATTATTTGGGTGTCACAAATAGTTGCATTCCCCCTTCCTTTTACACTGCTTTTAACCTTGCTATTCAGCCATTGTTTTTTTGTTCCTGGATCATGAAGATATATTGGCGTGCCATTGTCTCTCTGACACTGGCTGAGCAAGAATTGAAACATTCCAGTTAGGTAAAAGATAAACCTGGCAGCTCCCAACATGGCTCCAGAGATGTATTTCTTGGACCTGTTGAATAAAATTATAATGACAGCTAAGAGAATTTGACACCTAGTCATCGGAATATAAATTATGCTTTAGAAAGCACAGAAAAGAATACCTACCAGAGAGCTGGGTTTGTGTGGTGGACCTCAATTGTAACAGTTTTGTGTGTAAGTAGGTGTCATAGAGTTGTATGCCCTTTGTTCTCAACTATCTCATATTTTTTCCCTGTTTTGTTTCTCTACTTAGCATCTCCTTATGACCTGAGGCGTAAACTGTGGCTTACATAGCTAGTGTACATGTCCAGCACTGCCCTGAATCCAGACTTCATTCCATCAATAAGTAATTCCACACATTATGGTGAAATTCGTACAGAACAGACCTAAAATAGAATAAAATATAGAACAATACAATTATTTTAGGCATTGCTCTGGGGCCTCTTACACTTAACAATTGAAAGTCTCAGCATGTCTTCATCTGGACATGACTCAAGGAGTGGAGTATGAACGAATGTACACAAAATTGGTAAGGATTTGAAAACGATAAATCTGTCCAACTACATTATGTCTTAATATAATCAGCTCTCATGAGGATGTTCTGGCTGAATTTGTTTTTGGGTAAGATAAGAAACAAAATGGTAAAGACTAGGTTAGGGTCGCCATATTCTGTGACTGACAAGAGTCTTTGCAGGTTCTAGGCATGCTATGTGGTGGCCATTTAGAACATTAGGTGGCTTGCATTAGAAGATTTTTTTTTTTAAGTATCTAGATAAGAAGCAAAAGTAAAAGGTGACAGAAATAGAGACAGAATCCTAAATGCAACTGTTCAGGGACCTGTGCACAGGGACGAAGAGAACTATTATTATAATCAATGCAGAGAAATAAAAGATGACAACAAATAGAAAATAGCATGGAGACTGGAAACATTCAATGGACATTACAATCTCCAAAAAAGGGGACACCAGTTATTTCGGTAACCACAGGACCATTGCATTAATCTCCCATGCAAGCAAAGTGGTGCTCAAAATTCTACAACAAAGACTTTTAACATATATGGAGTGAGAAATGCCAGAAGTCAGAAAGGAAGAGGCACTAAGGATCATGTAGCAAACATATGTTAGATAATGGAGCACACTAAGTTATTTCAGAAGAAAATCCACCTGTGCTTTATTTTATTTTACTTTATTTATTTCTGACTGTGTAGACATGAAAAATTTTGGATCACTCTGAAAGAAATGGGAGTGCCACAACATGATGCTTAACCTGTACTCAAGACAAGAGGCTACTGTCAGGACAAACTATGGAGAAATGGAATGGTTTCCAATTGTCAAGGGGATAGAGCAAGGCTGCATTCTATCACCCTGTCTATTTAACTTGGGCCATTTCTACACTAGACTGTTATAGTGCTATTATTCCACTTTCAACATCCTATGGAAATGGCCTTGTTTGCTGAACATATGATATATAAAGCAGACTTGGAGGTAGGAGGTGTGAAAACTGGAGGAAGGGACATCAACAGTTTAAGATATGCAGATGATACCATACTACTAGCAGAAAATAGCAAAGATTGTTCAACAAAGTCAGGGCAGAAAATGCAAAGCCAAATTTCCAGTTGAACATTACGAAAACAAAATCATGATCACAGATGATTTATATAACTTTAAATTAGACTATGAAGACATTGAAATAGTTCAAGATTTTCCATACCTTGGCTCAGTCATTAATCAGAATGCAGACTACAGTCAAGAAATCAGAAGAAGACTAAGATTTGGAAGGGTAGCTATGAAGGAACTAGACCAGATCCTGAAGTGTCAAGATATATCATTGAATACTAACATTAGGATTGTCCATATCATTGTATTTCCAAGTTCCATGTATGGTTGGGAAAGCTCAACAGTGAAGAAAGCTGATAGAATCTCTTTTGAAATGTGGTGCTGAAGGAAAGTTCTACAGTACTTTAGACTGCTAAAAAGATAAAAGGGTCCTAGAGCAAATCAATCCTGAACACTCCCTGGAAGCTAAGATGACTAACCGTGATTCACTGGAAAAGAGAATAATGCTTGGTAAGGTAGAAGGGAGTAGAAAAGAGAAAGACCACATTACAGATGGATTAATTCAATCAAGGAAGCCACAGCCCTGGGTTTGCAAGACCTGAGCAGGTTTGTTTATGATAGAGGGACTTGGAAATTTCTCATTCATAGGGTCAAGTTGACTTGAGGACAGTTAACAAGAAGCTCTTTTGGAATGAGGTTTGAGAGACAAAAAGTGCAGTTGTATATATTTGAGAATAAGTGGGGGGGGGTTGAAAAGAGTCTGCTACTACCTTTTGGTGTTTAGTCAATAATTTTCACAACTTTTTGGCAAGATTAACTCAACATTTATTTATCTAAAATATACGATATAACCCTTTAAGTAGTTTATTCAAAGGCATATGTCCTACTGAGTTGGATGAGTCTTATGCCTAATTAAATGTACACAGGAGATATATATATATGTAACTTTTATTAGGAATCCATTCCATCTCACACCTTCTACAATCAAACCCATAACAGAGAAACAGTAAAGCAGCTATTCGGTAGAAAAGGATGGAAAAGGATTTCTACTGAGTAGCTGTGGAAGGAGAAAGGGGGTGGTATTAACCAGGGAGAAGAGGCCTGTCACATCTGATTGGTACTACGTAAGATATATTTTTCTTTCACAAGTGTACACCTTTCCTTTTCAGGGAGGTAGCCAGGTGTGTCAGCTTGGTACAGCAAAAAGAAGCAAGAGTTTTTTGTTTTGGTTTTTTTTTAATCTTAAAGACTAACAGGTTGTACTGGGCATGAATTTTTCTGGATAATAGAAGCCTAACCCTTCAGTTGCCTGAGGCAAAGGAAATGCCACTGCTGATTTGTTCTTTGAGGTACCTTTCCTTTCTCCTAAAAGGGTGCTGGTCATCTCAGCTCTGTGCAGGCAGTGGGATCTCTGCTGTACAAGAAATCAGGAATTTAAAGAGCAGTAAGGAACAGCAGCAAGGGCCACCATGTGAGTGAGTGAGCTAGCAGGAAATGGAGGGGCTAGGAGGTGGTCAGGAAGAGGCTGATGAAAGGACAGCAAGCAATGCAAAGGAAACAGAGAGGAGAAGCGGCATCCCATGAATAAGGAGAAGGTGGAAGGTTGGTAGATGACAGAGTAGTGAGTCTATACAGTGACAAAGTGAGGTGGGGCTGGCTCAGAAGGTTCAAGTGCAGGCAGAAGTGATAGGACTCCCACAGGAGAAAGAGCAGCTCAGGTCACTGACCTGGCATCTTGCTGCTTCATGTAGTCACCTTGTGCTGGTAGATAATTATACATATAGTTGGATGGTAAGACATAATCAGGGTGTGTGTGTGTGTGAGAGTGAAGGAACTGAAGTGCAAAAAGTACAAACTATGATCATTACATTAAGTTTGATCATTAATTGGGTAGTACACAGATATAGTAGCATGGAAGAAATTTACTGTGATAACCAACTAAATAGAACAAAGAAAGTTAAACTGGAAGAAACGATGAAATTATCTCTGAAGGAAATCAGGTATTGTTTTTCCCTGGCCCTTAATTTAGTCTGCATTTCTTTTTCTATAAACTAGATGATGATGTGTCACTTCTCAAGCTTCTGGTGGTATTCTCATAGATGTAAACCATCTGACTGTGGGTTTCCCTGTCCCAAGTATAGCAAGCTTATTATTATACTATATTGGCTATCTCAAACCTGTGCTTACTATATAAATGGTATCGAGGCTGAAAAATGTTGCAAAAAAATGAAGACAATAGTTACTGTGATAAATTTGCATAATATGAAAATGTGCACGATGCACTAAATGTGCATATTATAGAAATCTGGGGAGGTGGAATATGGCTACTCTAGGCTAGATTTAAGGGATGCCAAGGTGCAATGATAGCATATTTTATCTAGGATTGAGATCCTTTCCCTCCCAGAGAGTCTCTGCTATCAATAGCTGGATGACAGGTAGAAATACAGCAGGTACAGATTTCCCATTGCTGTTAATGAGAAAGAGTGCACCTGATGATTGTTTACTTTTTTCCTTCACACATTAAAGTCTGTGAGGGAAAAAGTGGAACCTCTAAAGCATTTCTATTGTAAAATTCTGAGGAGAGTGCACTTGTTCGTGTGAATGGCACAATTAATCAGAGTTCAGTTGAGAATAGAGATGTCACTTTCGAATGCTTACTTAACATACAGATTTTAAATATCAACAAGTCTGATTTGAAAAAATAAAGTTCCAAGGTAAACAAAAAGCCCAGCTGAAGGTGGTTTAAATCTGTCCAGGTGGCTCCCAAAAATATCTTCATATCATATAATCTGTTCTAGTAACTAGTGGTCCAATGATGTTAAATTTACAGCAGCAGAAACACCACTTTAAAAAGATTGTGCTGTTCTCAGAACTGAAGTAGGAACAGGAATAGTAAAATGGGATACCCCATCCCCAGCAAGATGTTGTTTTATAATCTTTACTAATCTGAGAAATGTAGCAACTCTATAAAAATTACAAGCAGCTATCAAAATTACTAAGATTCAAATTGTCATTTTACTCTGTTTTAGACCCCATTTTACCACTGATAGAGGAAGACATCTCAGCAGCTTTAAAATTATTTGACTCATGACAGAAAGTTTTGTAAAAGCAATGTTTTTCGGTTTCAGATTAGGATGCTCCTTAAGACTTGGGAAGATGACACATGATGGTGTTTTTTGTAGGTACTTGCAGAAAAGTTTAACTGGTAAGTAATGTATCTAGATTGGAACTACTGATGATGAAGGATTTAATATTATCTGTTTTGCATTCAGAGTATAATAAATAAAAAAAGACTTTAGCTGCCAACGAAGAGCTGTGCCAGCTACTAACAGAAATTCAATTTATAGTTGCATATTTTTTAACAGTGAGCTTTAGAATGCATTTGATTAAATTCTGCTTTCCTGTGGACTTAATGAGAATTTTAATTCTCAAGAGATTTTCAGCAGGCCGAATGGTAAAATGAGACGATCAAGTCTCAGCAAGTGCAAGAAACTGACTTCTTTGAACATAAATAAAATCCATAAGTGTGCCTGCATATATTTTAATATTGCTGTGATACACATTGGCAGAACAATAAATAGCACAAAGATTTACAAGCCATTCACTTTTTTGATATCCCACTATAGAAAAATCTCTATTATGTATGCTCTTGAGAGAGACAACCCAGCTTTTGCAGGAATCCATTATTAACAGATAATGTAGACTAGGTAATTTATGGCATTTAAACAAAAATGACATTAAAAAATCATAAAAGTCACAGACAATGGCCTGTCAAATGAGCTATCCTAGGCTTGGATCCAATGGTATTATAATACTGGCTTAGGGTTTGCTATGCTAGCAGAAATTTTCCGTTGCACAACCAGTCACACAAACGATAGCAAATGTGTGCCATCTCTTCTATTACTGCTTGCACTGAAGTTAAATCTGTGGCAATTGTGCTAGTGAATTTTTGCACTCTGCTTGCAATACCCTGGATCTAGGGCTTAGGTTGTAATCATATATTAATTTGTGTCAGTGGGGTTTACTTCTGAGGAGACCAGTAGAGGATGCTGCTGCCAGGTTAAAAAAGGTGCAACAGATTTTAACCAACAAGTAAATGCTCAGGTGATTTTTCATATGCCACCATGTTCACACAGTCTGAGCAATTAAATTATGCTACAAAGATTGATTATTTTTCCTTTGAACTCTTTGCATGTGTTATTTAAAGCATTTTCATATTATAACATTGACTTGTGTTATTCTGGCATTATTTCAATATGATATTTAAAAACATAGCTGATTCGACTAACTCCATTTGTGCACCTGGTTTGTATTTCATCTAAACTGAGGTGTTGGATTTAAGCTATTTCTGCTCACTTCAAAAAGCAGCTGTGGAGAAGATGGTTAGCAATTGTTTAGATGGCATGCTACAATTAGGTTACCCTCCTTCTTCTGTTAGGTTTTGCCTCTAAATCCATCCACATGTTGGTTAAGGCTAGATTGCCCATTTAACAGCAGTTAAAGGTACAGGGAAGAAAAATATAACAGCCTATCTAGTTGAATGTCAGTTCTAAAGAAAGTCCTGGTGGAGAAATGAAAACAGTACAGCACGAAAATAACTAAATGTGATCAAATAAAGCCAATCAGACTTGTACATTCTTCTAGTTAAAATCCTTTTCCTTTAAAATCCATCCAACATGTTGGTTAAGGGGCTAGACTTGCCCTTTTAACAGCAGTTTAAGGTACAGGGAAAAGAAATGAACAGCCCTTAATCTCAGTTAGAATGTCAGTTCTGTAAAAAGAAAGAAATCCTGGTGAGAAATGAGAACCAGTACTAGCACAAAATAACTAAATGATCAATAAAGCCAATCAACTTGTCATTCCTCTAGCAAAACCCTTAATTTATTTAAAACCAACACTGTCCTAACCCTCATACATTCATAGGGGCTATGGACTTCTGTTTTCCTCTGGGTTTTGGTCAAGCATTCTTTACTCCCATCAGTTTTTGAAAAGAAACTGGAAGCTGTTGGTGCCTTCAGGAGTCTCAGTATATGAACTATCACTTGACTGTAAAAAAGTAAAGAAAACCACTACAAAATGATGGAGCCCATATTATATTAGCTTACAAAAAAAAATCAGTCAATAATCCATTTTCATTTAATTTCCTCTTGAAAAACCTGTATATGCATTTTTTTTTTACATGAACCAGATCCAGATTGTTCAGGGACTAACTGAAAAAAATAACATCATCTTGTTGGTCAGTTACATATCCCCAGAAAGGCCTGAGGTATTCTTCAACCCACTTTACAGTAGCCCCTCCATATTCAAAAGGGTTTGGGGCATAGAACCCTTGCAAAAGTGGAAAAAACTTTGAATACTCCCCTCTGTTTTCCTTCTCATTCCCCTCTGGAGCCTCCCCCTCCCATTCCTTTGCCTCTGGCCCAGGCATGGGGTGGGAGCATAAGAAAACAACAACCTAAAAAGGCTTACCTGTACTTTCCCCTCAGGCAAACAGGGGAGTTCTGGAGTTCTGATTACTTCTGGCAGCTATCTTGAGAAAGGAGCACCTGATTGGTCAATCAGCAGCCAATATACAGCAGAATGTGCAACCACATGGCAGAGAAGCCACGTCTTCAGCAGTGGGAGGGGGGCTTTGCTCACCCAAAAGGAAAAAAACATCCACTTTAAACACAAGTCTTGCAAGTTTGGGGTGAGGAATGCAAACGAACGGGAGGAGGAAAATGAGGGTGAGGAGACAAGCGCATGCCTTATGAATAATCAAATTCAAAATCAAAGGGACTGTACTTTACATAGCTCGGAAAAATTACTTTTTGAACTCCCAGAATCCCCTAGTCATGCTTGGCTAGCCATGCTGTCCAAGGGATTCTGAGTTTCTGGGAGCTAAAGTACAAAAAAGTTATTCCTCAGAGTTTTGTTTTAGCATCACATTCAGCCATGCTGTTCTGCTTCTACAGCAATTCATTTTCTTATGTGTCCTTTTCTATATGAAACTGTTATTTAGTACAAAGGTACTGTTCATCAATATGATGTACTCTTTTTGTGGATAATTACTGTTAAAAATTTACCATCTCATGCTTGTATATGTGAAGCTACGAGGCGTCAAACAGTAATCTTTACAAAGCTGTTCAGAATTCTAAATGGCATTGTACTTGCAAACATTAAAAAGTTAGTGTAGGTATGGTTGCCAGGCCAGGACTATCTAGGCTGTGAGATTTCAATATCATAACCCAAGACCTAGGGATAACTCCTTGTAATGTAACAGAGGGCAGACCCTGTCAATGTCATTAAGCATGATATATTAAGCATCAACCACTGTTGCATGAAGTATGCAGTTCAAATAAGGAAAATATACAAGCTTTTTTTTCAAGCCTGTGCTCTTGTCCTGAGATTTCTCCCCCTGGAATTGGGGCCAGACCTTGAGACATGGGAACTTTAGGTGCAGAGACACAAGTAACAGTCAGAGAAGCAGAGAACCTTCACCTTTTTCTCTCTGCCCCTGAAAATATTCTCTCCTTTTACCTTTAAATCAACCATTATTTGGCCAAAGAGGGAACATTCTAGAGGGAAAACATTCATAGGAACTGCATCTGTGAAGAAGAAAACCTCTTTCCCTTTGCATTGTGGCTTCAGTTCTGAGATGGTTTCTCCTGCTTGATGACTAAAAATATTCACAGAACTGCAAGTGACACTTTTAGCATCACGCACAGTTTTTCCCAGTTCTGTATTATATTGTCTCTTGGTACTGTTTTATACATTGTCACATTCCTACATAGAAGGCACATCTCTGTAGAATTAATTTGCAACTCTGCATGATTTGTGATGATTTTACCTATGAGCAATGGTTTGTTTGTTTATTTATGTATTTTAAAGTCCCTGCTGCACAGAGGATGGGTACCAAGGAAACATTTCTTTCTCCCTGACCTGCCTGGCACTACTTTTCATGATCCAGGACTAGATTGTTGAAAGCAAACGAGACAATCTCATTGAGATACTGACTAAAAATACATGGGGGTGTGAGGGCACTGTGGACTGAACCAGAATGGTCAATGTTCATGTCATGGTGAAAGTCATTATATAATCTGTAAATAAAAAGTAGCAGTTTCTAAGTGCCAGTAAGCTGCAGCCATGGTGCCAAAGGAGTGCTGGATGCATTTGACAATGGCTGCAATTCTGTATCACTTACTTACCTACATAACCACCTTAACTGTTCGGCTAAATAGTGTCTCCCAGTCTAATCTTCCTACTCCTCACTCCCCCTACTCATTCACAGGAGGGAGTTGGAAAAGGTCATTCTGATCCCTGTTGCTCACAGTGGCTGCCCAATAAGTGAAAATTGGGGTATCTTCATCATCTCTTTGCATCCCCTAAAGTAATAAATATGTAGGGATCATAAATACAAACCAGTCACAAATGTGTAACTCTAGGTTAAACATTCATAACTGCTGTACTAAATTCCAGACAAAGCCTATAGCAGCATGGCAGGATACAAAGCAGCTACACACGTCTACATGCACGTCTCCTCCTTGGTCATAGATGCAGAAGCTAGGTAATCTCAGTAATCGACTACTAGGTTATGATCGCTGAAAGGTAACCATACTTATTTTATCTGTTTCTCTTTTTCTCATCTATTTATTTTTTTAAAAAAATAATGTCTTCTTGACTAAAGCCCATATTACCAATTTCACTAAATATGACTTTAGTTATGTCTGATATAAATTTGTCATGTCGTGATACATGTACACCAGTAGCTATGCTTGTTTGCAGCTTTCTGGCAGCGCATGGCAATGACCATTCTAGCTAGGGGATTCAGAGAGCCATTGTTCAAAACAGCAATTTTTCCAGCCCTGTTTCCCAACACACATATAAACAGAGGCTGAAGAGTCCTCTTTATGGACTATAGTTATTCTCCATAGTCTCAACTACTAAAAATGTTTTAAAGTCCCCCAAACAACAAAGCCTCTATCACATCACTGTATGAGGCTTGTAGTCCAAATAAGGGGCACTCACCTTACTGTTTTGGAGTGAGACATCCTTCTTATTTGGTCCATGGGCTCCCCCTGTACATCACTTTATAACTCTGCAAACCACCACCACCATCACCACCTATAGCTCATCTCTCTGCCTACATATAGCAGAAAACTCATAAACAGAATAATCACTCATAGCAATCTACAAATAGCAATGTGTTTAATCTGCAGTAATCACCTATGGAGTATTTGATGGGAGGAGAGAATTATTTCTCTTACTGTAACCATGAGAATAGGGGTATCACAATGCAAGCAGGGGCACTGTAGAAATGTATATACAGATGACAGGCCAGAACTAGTCATTTAGTAGTTTCACATTTACATCAATGATAGAGAAAACTGACCTCAGGTGTTGTTGGACTCCAACTCCCATGTCTTGCTGTCTAGATCTGCTGAGAATTACAGTCCACCAATATCTAGAGGACTATACAGTGCACATCATGACTTAAATGGTGCTCTCAAAGGCATAAGGTACCTCATTGTTACCCGGTAAGAGCAGGATGAATCCCCTCTTCAATCACCTTCAAGGAAGAGCTGGTGTTTTCCACTAATGAACCAGCTCACACTCATGTAAAAGCTTTCTCAGTTCACTGAAGAAGCTCTACATATACAGAACTCTACATATACATTTTCTCTACATCAGTGGCTCTCAACCTGTGGGTCCCCAGATGTTTGTGGACTTCAGCTTCCAGAAGCCCCAGCCACTATGGTCAATGCTCAGAGCTTCTGGGAGCTGAAGTCTAGAAACATCTGGGGACCCACAGGTTGAAAACCACTGCTCTACATATACATTTCCGCACTAGACTGTTATAGCACTATTATTTCCCTTTCAACATCCTATGGAATCCTGGGGTTTGTAGCCGGCCCCTCCCTAAACTGCAAACCCTAGGATTCCATAGGATCTTGAAAGTGGAATAACAGCACTATAACAGTTTAGTGTGGAAATGGCCTAATAAGCTTTATACTAAAGGTGTGGAACTTTGGTGGACATGGAGACAAATTTTCACCACGCCAGCCTTGGAAATGGTGAAAAAATGTCCTTAGTTCTCTTAAAAATCTAAACTTGAAACATCCAGATATACACCTTTATTTTTGTTGGGGGATGGGAAGGTTGGAAGGATCTGAGGGGTCCTGGAAGACAATCACTTTTATCTAGCACAGCTCCTCATGGATAGCAGTTCTCAGCACTAGGGCCACCACAGCAGTTCCATGAGGAATTCTTGCCCTCAGAAAGAGGCTTTGGAGTTCAATGAAGCCTGCAGACCACACTTAAGTCACTCTTGCTTTACATACTAATACTGCACTGTTACTAACTATTCCGGGCCTAAGTACACAGAGAGCAATTAGGATAACCAAGCTGCTTAAGCATGCCCATTTAGAGTTATTCTACAAATTATATTCACTGAAGGAACTAGGAAGCCCTTCGACAATTCTCCCACCTCTTGACTATGTCAAATATTGGAACTCATTGTCTGAGTCAGGACCCTAATGGAGTGAGCTGCAAAACGGAAAGAGCAATACATTTTTATTTAAGTAAACACTGCTGTAGAATCCATCTTCTTGTGGGTTCTAAGCAGTGATGTAGCAAGTTGGTTCCAAATGGGGGGGCTTTCCTAACTGTGCAGTTTTGGTTCCTTCAAGAGATTAAAAATAAATTTCTCAAGCAATAAATTGGGCAAGACAGTAACAGGACTAAAATCACAGTGAATTCTAGGCAATGAAATATTAATGCTACAATGTTAAGCTGGGAGGAGGGAATCATAAAAATGCATTTTGCACAGTCCTCTAGATGAAATTAACTAACATCCTCTGCTAGCTAGCTAGCTAGCTACACTTTAATGGACAGTGTTGTCACTCCTTGTCCCGCTCATACATGTGTTTATTATTAGGAGAAAGGTCAGGCATATTCTGCACTGAGACAAATAACTGTGCCAAGAATTGGTGGAAATGGAAGTACATCATTATAGCTGCATAAAACTTGGGCCATGTGAATTGGAGAATACAAAAAGGGTGATTCCCCTAGCACTAGCTTTGTAATATTGCTGCAGAGAGTGAAACTGTTATTTCCAGACCAGCAGTATTTTGGACAAAAACTAGTCAAATTAGATTTTAAAAAAAGATTCTTAACTTTTTATATTCTTTACATTTTTATCCTTCATTTCCTCCAAGGATTTAGAGGCATAAAGGTAAACATAAATTGTTCTCCTTATTATTTTCACAATAGCCCTGTAGGCTGACATATTTACTCATTGCCAATCTTCTGGGCACAACGTTGCCAGGCAGATAATGAATTTATCTGAACTTTTTGAAAAAAGAGGAAGAAAGATCTGTCTTGCTTGCATCTACTACACTGTATAGCTATTCTTTTTTTTTTATATTGTGAATTTAATTGATATAAATCACCTTTATGTTGTGTATCACTAGAAGAGTAGATAGAAATAAATATTGGTACTGAAAACATTTAACCTAGTTATATTGAAATAAGAGCTTTATAGATGAACAGGGGTTTGAACCCAAGCCTATCCAGAGTCTAAAATGTCTGCATATCTCATTTTAATATAAATAGGTCAAATCTATTAAGTACAAATACAAACTGTACAAAATAAAGGAGATCTCAAATAAAAGACTTCTAATTTCCACTAACAAAATAGGCTCTAGAACTCCTTGCTATACTGATTAGTGGACCATCTCTATAAATTAGTACAGACAAACAGAGACCTGTGTCTCTCTACATAGATGTACAAATGCTACAAATCAAATTTAAAACAGAGAGAAATAAAGAGGGGTCAGTTAGGGTGAGCTATAATGATATGATGGATAATGACATCATATGAGTAATGCACAATTCCATGCTCAAAATATTAATGTTCCAAGAAATATAGCAAGACAGCTATAGAATTAGGTAGCCAGAAACGTATGTAGTCTGGGCTCTACTTTGCCTGATCTCTTATATCTCTGTTGGCTTTGCCAGAGAACTCTAGATTTTTGACAGCTGAGGCTGTCCCCATCCAATTCTCCCAAACTGTTTCTATAAAAATTATGGCACCATGTATAAAAGCCTGGCACCTTTAAAAAAAACAACCACCAGAGCATAGCAAGGATGAATGGTGACTTCAGCTATTAATGATTTTATATTTTAGCAATGTATTTTTATGATGACAAAGTAGTGTAGGAATCATATTCTGGTTGAGAAGCAAGTTGCTTCACAGTTTATAATGGGGTAGTGGTGGGATGTCATAGAAACCACATGGTTCTAGCTGCTGCTTTAAATCAGTAGTTTCCCAACCTGGGGTACAAACCAGGACATTTAGGGGTATATGAAAAAAAAAATTGAATAGAGGCAGAAAATGGCACATGCATCAACATCAAGACAAAATACAAGTCAAAAGTTGTGAAATTAATTGAACATTATGGCAAGTAGTGAAGTGGGTTTCCTTCTGTATTTAACTGCAAGAAAAGCCCTGTTCCTCATTTAGTTATTTTGGTGAATAGTGGGAAGTCCCTCCCTAAACAATGCGTTGTGAACACACCACTTCAGTGCAAATGCTTGATGGTTTGCCCCTCACAAGATCAGCTTTCACTCTCCTTCACTTCCCAAACATTTGAGTGCCATCGCACTGGTACTGGTGTATATATAAGCAGAAAGCTCAGTTGCTCCTGTGAACAGTGTTCAATGAGTGAGTTATTCCGGGTCTTTTCTATGTCTCGTCTCTTTGTCATCATTTTAAGTTTGAAATTAATTTTTCAATTTGTGGCTTATCAGATACGGATCAGTGGTTGAAAACTGGCACAGTAAAAAAGGTAATGTCAGACGACCACCTCCACCTCTGCCATGCTAGCCATGCCTAACTTAGCTGTACTGGAGCCATTTTGCTGTGCTCTTTTTGATGTTTGGATAATGGGACAGGGAGCCTGGCAGGAACATGGGAACCAAGCTCATTCGAACAGACTGGTACAATTTCATGTGTTAGAATGGAATGTGAACCGGAAGGAGTTGGGAAGGTTCAGAGGGGTTCCAAAAAACAAATTCTGCATTGTATCCTCATATCTGGCAGGGATGTTGTCTGCGTGCTGAACCTCATCTACTATACAAAAGTCAACGTTTGTTTGTTTGTCTGCATCAGGGAGGCAAAGACCTCATAGGATTGGCTGTGTGAGGTGGGAAGATCTCAGATGATTGGCTGGCTGTGAAGATTCTATGGAATCCTGGGGTTGGCAGTTTAGGGATGTGCCTTTAGAATTCTCAGGCAGAGAGCTCTTGGGCCTTGGGCTGGTTGCTATGGAGATGAGGTCCAGCAGTAAGAAGAAGGGCAGTGTATTCCCTCAGAAACCAAACTTCTGTTATGTTAACAACTCTGAGTACAGATTGGATTGGGGAATATGGGGAAAAGTTACAGGTACTAGAATAGGCTGGTTGCTATGGAGATGAGGCCTAGCAGCAAGGAGGAAGATAGCGTATTCCTTCAGGTGTCCAACTTCTGTATGTTAGCAACTCTGAATACAGATTGTATTGGGAAAAAAGGGGGAAAGTTACACATACTGGAGAATAAAGTTTGGTGAATTCTTAAGAAGAAAATAAAATCCCGGGCAATGCCAGGTAAATATGATAGTCTTTAATAAAACCTTTCTGAATCTATCCATGAAGACTGTCTATTGAATTAGATAAGACCAGACATTACAGGGGAAACATAATATGGATAATGACCAATCACCAAAAATTTCTCAGGACATGACTAACACTTCAGCTGCCAGTTTGGTGCAAAACAGTTGAGGAAAAAACAATGAGAAGGCAGTCTTCAATTCTTCAAACAGGTAAAAAGAAAAAAAATACTCTGATAAATATATGAAGTATGGATTTGAAATTTGAAATAATAGCAACTATGTCAATTACAAATATTTTGCTAATAAGAAGGGTACAATTTATGGAACTGGGCTCCGAGGGGTACGCAAGTGGAAAAGGCTGGGAACCACCGCTTTAGATTAACTGCTAGAGCTGGAGAAATCCTAGTGAACAAAAATGTGAGATTTTACTCTAAGAGATCTTGTCCATTGTGATGAACTGCAATATTTTAATTTTTGAAAAGTTGAGCTTTTTAAAAGTGAGAGAGTAAGCTAGGGAGTAAATTTGATGGCATTAAATGAGTGGGAACCATGAATTTTTTTTTTAAAACGGGGCTAACAGCTTCTGTTTTTTTCTCTACAGTACTGATGTGAGTAGCATACTTCAATGACCTCTGTGCTGAAAAATGGACTAGCACGCAATGAAGTTCTTTAAGCACTTGAATAATATGACTTCCAGTATCCATTTGTAAGTTGGCATTGTATTCTAAAATTAGCCAGTACATAAAATATGTGATCATTTCTTACATAAGTAAATACATTGTAGGACTGGGCTGATCACTTGCTGGAATTCAGGTACATGAGATCCTCATTAAACTCCTAATTTAATCAATTCTTTATCCAGATAAGGAAGACTCTGAATGTTGCTATATGCTAAGCTATCATGCAATCTGGCTATTGCAGCTGATTGGTGGGTGGAGTTGGTTTAAGCTAGGCTAGACTGTTTTCTGTTCCCTTCCAAATCTTTGGTCCCCTGGAAGTCTTTATTCTCTATCTGTCTCACGTGTCCTCTGAAAGGATTGGTGCAGATTCTGATGGGGCAATTTTGGCATAATCAATCTTAATAGGCATGAGCTACATCCAGAAATATATTATAATAGTAAAGTGTCATATTTCTTTATATGTTATAAAGCTTCCTTCTGCAGTTTCAATTACCCAAGATCCTGCTCTGCTCATTCTTAGTTAAAAGTGACACTAATAGCAGCACTGTAAATTAATCCAGTTGGGAAATCTGAATTTGAATTACAGAAATGCTGTGCCATATATAGATCTTTGCCATTATATTTAATGTTCTGTATAACTGGATCAAATTCTGAGGTTTAGAAACCTAAAGTAGAGGTATGTTTCATCTGCAGACATCACCTTTCAGGTAACAGCAGTAGAGCTGACAATGCTTTCATGTTCTCTGAAGAATAATGCTTACAGATACCTTGAGGAAAATGGACAAATCATGATGACCAGGTCAAATGTAGCTCAGTACCATTCCTTGTCAACTGTATTTAGACTACAAAAAGAAATGGCTTGTCAAGCTTCCAGCAGACCATAACATTTGGCTGGTATACTGCTTTGTATGTGGTTAGTTGTGTAGGCTTGACCTAGCATATCTTCGTTAAAGGGGAAAGAAAATCCCACTGCTTTATAGACAAGAGCATATTCAGAGTCTGTTTCCAAAAAATGCTACATTAGCACACAATGTCCACTGGCACTTACTGGACACTGTGACAAGTAGGGCTGCCAGCTCAAATGTAGGGCAGGCCTTCTCTGCAGTTAACGGTTACACGGAATGTGAAATTTCAGCAGGTGTTGCTTGTCATGCAAGCAGCATCTGTTGAAATTTCCTCTTCTGCACAGCTGCTAAAGCTACAGAAGTTCTATTCACCTGACAATTCTAGTGACAAATGACTGACATGTACTCTAGCTCCATGTCATTTGGATTAGTTTCTTTTGAAACAGTATGAAATATAAAGGAGTATAGCACCTAGTTAAATCTATCTAGTTATGTCTAATGAGTCACCCCTTCTCCGAAGAAGTTCAATGAATTAAGTTGCTAGTTATCAGAAAAAAATTGAGATTTTCATATAGAATCTGAGTGTACAAGTCTTAGATCTGGATTAGAACCAAATTATATAATGTGGGAGAGAAGTAATCATCACTGACAACATCTGCTTCCCTTTCATTTCTCTTGACTATAATATAATTTCATTCCCAGCATTGCACTCTGATTTGCTGGCTGTCACTTTCAGGAAAAAGAAGGGAGCAACCTCCATAATCTCTTTGTGTGTTTTTCATCCTAATTGTACCAGAGAGATGCCAATCAGGAAATCGTGTATACTCTCCTTATCATGCAGCTTAAGTGTTACTTCACTTATTACAATGGTATCCTTCAGAATATGTTCAAGGGTTGCACCACAGCCACATTTTACCATAACCCTGTGGAAATCAGTCAAGAGACAATGACTGCCCCAAATCACATAGTAAGCTTCATGGCTGAGTAAGGATTAAATTCTGGATCCCCACATTTCTGGGCCTGTTTCACACTGCACAGGTACAGAGAGCCAGCATGGTGTAGTGGTCTGAGCCTTCTACTGAGACCTTGGAGACCAGGGTTCAATTCTCCACTGGGCCATGGAAACCTACTGGGTGACACTGGGTGCATCACACGCTTTGAGAAAACTCTGTGATAGGTTTACTGTGATAGGCACAACAACAAGAACAAGAACAACAGCCATGGCTACATCCTACAAAATCCTAGGATTTGTAATTTGGGGGAGCAGTAATGCTGTCTGGTAGAAAATTCAAAATATCTCATGGAAGCATAAATCCCAAGATTCTATAGGATGGAGCCAAGGCAGTAAATGTATTATGAAAATGCTAAAATTATGTAGTGTGAAATAGGCTCTAGTCTAAACACTCTGCCACACTGATACTCTTAGTACTCAGAATGCCATAAGTTTTATACCCACAGAGAAGGCTTCTATAGGACTTGTTTAGCATTGACATTTAAAGAGAAAGTGCAGCATCTATGCCTGAATTTAGCTAACTGAACAACTAAGTGTGTGTGGCTGCTTTGAACTTGAGTTTCTTGAACTAGTGAGATCCACAAGCAACAAATCAGTTTGCTATTGAAACAGGAGAGAACTCCATGACCATTTTATAACATTAAAATGTTGTGTTTTATGTCTCCCCTTCTCTTTTAAAAAGAACCAGAAATCCAACCCTTACAGCTAAAAAGCAGGTATTTGTATCTTAGCCTAATGTGTACATCTGAAATACCTACAATAAAAAATAGAAGTCTCACACCATTGAAAAAAAGGCCTGTTAAGACTAAGAAAGCACCGCTTCAGGTGCATTTCAAGAGCAAAGCATTCCCTGAAACTGTGTGTAATAAATAAACCAAAACGTCTGAAGGACGTATGGTGTGCTTGCTTGCTCCCACTCCAGAGTGCTTGGCACTTTCAGAAAAATGCTTGCTCAGTGTTTGCCTTTGAATAATGAAACAAAAACCTGATGGTCAGCAAAGTGAAGTCATTAAGAATAAATCAGCCCTGTTTCCACCCAGAAACAGCTTAATGTTACACTTTGCAGTACACCATTGCAGCCGTTCTTGGCTTTCAAATCGATTCTCCCCCATCCTTGCCACAGCAGTGAACATACAGAATCAGCAGGCTTCCTCCTCTTTGCTCTGCCACATTTTTTAAAGAAGTATTTTCAGGCTTCAATACGTGTAGGTGCAACTATGACACCTGGTCCTGACCAGTGCATAAACATAGATGAGCAAGACAATAGTTTGCTGATTCTGCATTTTCATAGTGGGAAAGGTAAAATCAGCTGGGAGCAGTGATCTGCACCCTTTTTCCAATGCACAGTTGTACAGAATCCCAGTTGAGATCCTGATTTTTGCCAAGCACACATTGGAAGAGAAAAGTCTAAATGCATTTCCAAAATTAAAAACAACCACTCCATATTTTAAAATTAGCTGAAGTAGGAGAAAAGCATCTGTTTCCCTGTAAAATGCTGCTTTAGCTTTTTAGATTGATATATTTTGTAGCTTTTCTGAGCAAACTCCTATGTAAATTTTTCAGTGCTTAATTTTCATTCAGTCTAATTTTGTTTGCCATGACTGAAGGCTGGTGGCAATTCCATTTGCATTTGAGATTTCTGATAGACATAATGCATTAGGGTTTCAAATGTTTGAAAAGAGCCTTTACTTTGCACCTCTCAACCAGCAGTGTTTTAACAGCAAATGGCAATTCTTCCATCACTCCCTTAATTAGACACTCAAAAAGTGAGGAATGGCAGTAATGAATGTGAAAGTCCCACTATTAACAGCTCAGCAACTCACTGTATATTTAGACATTTTAAAGCCCTATTTATTTCAAGCTCACTAACAAGTGCTTTATCATGGGCACAGCTTTCTTCAAACTCTCAGATTACTAAATTTCATGTACATTTTATAGACATGTTATGCTAATGCAAACTCCTTTCAAAACTTTCAAAGCACTGCATAGTATATTCCTGATCATAGGCTCGTATCAGCAATATCCTGGAAATAATGCCCTTTAAAAAGCAAAGCAACTTTCTAAAATGTGTATGCACCATAGTTTTTGGATGTGGCTTTCTGAGCAAGGACCAGAATTAATCCTTATCCAATGCTGTTGGCCTCTCTGTTTCTTAGCTTTTCAGGCTAATGGTATTCATAGCTCCATGGTTAACTGCCCTTCATTGATTTAAAAAAACAGCCTTTCTGCACAATGCTTTGAGCAGTCTTCCTTCATTCCTTGCAGCTTTCTAGGAATGTGAACATCTGTCTGTTTCATTCTGGTAGACGTTCTCAGAATCCCACTAGCATTCCTATTCTGCTCCAGTTCCGTATCATGTTGCAAGCCTTTTGTTTTCGTGATGCGCAAAAATATGTGCATTTTCCCCCCAAAAGGTACACATTTTTCTAATATAAACATTTTGGTATGCATTTTCTCATTCACTAAGGCATGTTTTTGAGTATTTTCCGAATGTATGTCTTTTATTTTTGTGTATTTCTGAAACACATACAGCTCTTGTGTGTATAAGGTGCATCATATGCCTTGGAAACATACGGTTTTTCAAGGAAGATGTTTGCTGTTCTTTCTCCGGTCTCAAGTGGAATGGGTCTTTCCTTACAGAAATGTGAACGTAATCAGTATCTTTTCCATTCTGACCTCTCTTCCACTGTTCCCCTCTGTATCCTGCGTAGATCCTCTCCGCCAGTTCATGATTCTAGTCAATTTTCCGCCTGCACTGCCTTCTGGGCCCCTGTACTTCAGTGTTCCCTCTCCAGACCTTAGCCTCCAAAACTGTTTGCTTCCTGCCACTGTCTTCAACAGAACACTGATTTTCTTTTTCCAGGTTCTGTGAGCAGTTTCACTAGCTGACAATAGACAGATAGACAGAAGTATATAGTAGTACTTTCTTCATAGGAACTGTTCTATTTATTCTTCTGGATGGCAACTTTCCTCTAAGAAGTTAGAATATTTATAAACATTCCAGGATGTCAGCAGGTGATAAGATTAACACAGGATAAATGCTGCTACTACTATTCTTCTAATGCAAGATCTTCCCATTAACACCAATAACACCAGGCACTGGAGCAGTTTGCTTTTGTCTGAGCTGACTGGGAAGGGCAATTTTCTGCCCATCTTCTCCTCTCCCCCAGCTGAGTTAATTGAGTGCAAATTACTAGTGCACTTAGAACTCAGTTTGCAGTAACTGAAGTAAGCCGAGGACAAAGGGGGGAAGTGGGAGAAGGATAGAGAAACTGGGACATTTTAAAAGCAGCTGAAAAAGTGGGAGAGCCAAAGATTAATCACAACTGTCTTTGCCAAATCAGGACAATTGGGAATATGCTTTCAGAGATGGTACGTGAAGTTGGAGGTAGGAATAGTGACAGCAGGGGCAGGACTGCAGAGGTTGACAATGGACTCCATGCTACAATGTGGGCTATAGCTGTTGCCTGCTATTGGTGGCCTGACACCATTCTTGATGCTAGAAGCATATTTTCACATTGTCTCCACAGACTAGTAAGCTCCTTTTTAACTATTTCACCTTTCTTTATTTTTTGAGTGCTTATTTCAAAGCAAAGAACATTAGTTCACTATTTGAAGGAGACAGCACTCTACCAGTTTTCTTTTTTATTTATTTTCATTGATGGTAGCAGAAACTTATTTACCAGTGTATCCTGAAAATCTTTCCAGACCTCTCTATTTTCAAAGCTTTACAACCTGTGCCACAATAACACATGCCGACACTTTGTCTGTCTTGTATCTTGTCTATCAGTCATTTGGTTGTCTTCTCATGTCCACTTTCTGACCTGCGAATAGATGAAATTCCACTGACATGCTGTTTTCAAGAGAACCAGTGCTCATGCCAGACCCAGTAAAATTAAGTTAACAGAATGATGTCACAAGATTTTGATGCTAAGAATAGGCTCTGTCTACTGTCATAGCAAACCTACTCAGATATACTTGGGTTGAAACTTATTTTAAAAAGCTTTCAGACATTTGATGGAATGAGAACTCTTGTTCATAACTGCTTTATGTTCACAGTCCTATTTTTACTCCAGAATAGTTTGGGGATAAAGAGACTACTCAATTAGGGACTGTCAGAACCTCCTACCTAAATGGCCCACAGGGAACTTAATATTGCGCTCTTCCACATAAGCTATCTTTGGTTTCAATCTTCTGATACCCTTCTCCAGAACAGACAGGCCTGGAGTATGTGAAGCCTGATTCACATGTAATTAATTCAGCATGTGTATGCTATGAAGTGTGATTTATTTTCATTGTTGCACATCATGTACACATGCAGTAAGTGTAACTCCTTGCAATGTGTGTACACATTAAATAGAGCGCTTCAATCTTCTTTATGGAGTAGAAAACTTCCAAGTACACATAGTAGCCTTTCCTAAACTCTGAGTATGTGAAGCAAGTCTGAGATTACGCTGGGTCAACTGACTTGCTCTAAATGGATACCCAAAGCATTCTTAGTCTATCCAGCAATGGAGATCCATCCAGCAGTATTTCTTCAGACCCTCTCCTGCACTTTCTTAGTACTGGTAAAACAAATACGAAGGGCCAACTTAGAATGGAAAAGAGAAGGAAGGGCATGAGGCTGTTCATGGTGAGAAAAATAGTAAAATTAAATGAAAAACAGGGTCAATAATTTATTTGAGAAACTAAAGTAAGTAATCATGACACACATTTAGCGCTTGTTAAAAAACTCTGTTTTTGCACTTTCAAAGCCATTTATAATATGTAGTTTAAATCACAGCAATAACAGATGTAAACATGATAATGCAGTGGTTTTAGAGTACATGAGTGGCTTTGGTGTTACTTAGTCCAGTGTGAAAAAGGTTTATGTCCTGGCTTACAGCTTTTTTGTGGGATATTCAGTTTATTGTTGCAATGCATTTATTTTGAGTAAGTCTGCCTTAAGAAGCCATTCAGTCCATTAATTCTGGAAACTGAGACTGGTGAGATCATGAAATGTTTAGCATTATAGCAGTTTGGGAAAATGTAATGAATTAAGCACTTCTCTAATAAATGTTTTCAGATTTAACAGATTACCATTATTCATAATAGTTAAAACACCTACATTTTCAAAATGCCCCTTTTATATTTTTTTTTTCAGGAACAGACACTGAAGTTTAATTTTCTTGAACCATAAACATGCATATACTCACCCTCACTCCCTTGGGGCTAATGATTTCATTTAGAATCAAGTTAGGACTGGAGCAACCTTTTTGCTGGAACTTTATGCTTCAAAAATTTCTCTTTAATAATTTCCTTCTTTGCTCTCTCTCTACACCCCTCCCCATCAAACTGCCATTTCTATATTTCTTTCCTGTGCAGTCAGAGCAAATAGAACTCCAGAATGATATGGCATTGTGCATGAAACTGACCTGTCTGATTCTGATTAATGATGCTATCTATTGTAGTAGATAGCAATTCTCTTCTTCAGAGCTTAAAGGTGGGGGGGCTGGAGTGGGGCTAACCAAAGAGCTCTTTTCCTAGGGCTTTCCCTTCCATTTAAAGGATGCTGGCTTGTCATAGTTGATGTCCTTTTGTGACACAGTAAGTCCAAGACAGCTGCCTGAGACAGGGTGTTGGGGCTTGTCACCTTCCTCCCAATGTCTCTACTGTACCACCAGTTATCACTTTTGGGCAGAAATGCTTTTCCAGAGCTTGCATGGTTTTGCTAAGTCCTCGTGAGATTTTGCAAGCCTGCCTTAAGTGGGGTTGCTAGGTCAGGATTCTTCCAGGTCCTGAAATCTAGGGATTGCTCTTTGTGATGCCACAGGCCCTGGTGATGTTCCATGGGTGGTTACAAGAAGCAGTCCCTGGTGATGTCATTAGGCATTACCCAGTTGCAGAGTATGCCATTCAAATAAAAGACACTACGCAATGAGGAAAAACTATTTGTATACACTTTTCAAGGCAGTGCTCTCAGTTTGAGATTTCAACCCCTCCTCCCCTTTCAAATGGAGGATCATGTGGTTCCCACCTGTTTTATGGCCTTAATGTGAAGCACTCACCAGTGGTGGGATTCTAGAGATGCGGCTAGAAATCACCCAGCATATGAAGCACCCAGTGGCTGATCCTCAGCGTCATCACAGGATGACAGCCCAGCCTTGGAATGGCTGGTAAGGCAGTTTGTGATGACAGGGTCTTGAGGAGTAGCAGCACAGGGGAGGGTGCACCTTTCTAGCCTCAGTGCTCCTGTCTAGGAGCAGAGATTTGGTGAGGTAACAATAAAAACATGCTTTTCTCTCAACCTCTCCAACTTGCCTGAGCCAAGGCACCCTTTCACCAATACAGTTATAGCAGCATGATACTACTTTAAATTCCATGGAAACATCCTATGGAATCCTGGGATTCACAGTTTAGGGAGGGGTATTTAAAATTCTTGGTCAGAGAGCTCTAATACCACATAAGACTACAAAGCCCAGGTTTCCATATGATGCAGCCATGGTAATCATAGTGTTATAATTGTGTAGTGTAAAAGGACCCCATAAGTTCCATGCACGTCATGGTAGGGAAGGCCCTTTTTCTGTGCTGGAATACTTGATAGCCATTTCCTCATGTTGTTGACTAATTCAGCCTGAAGAAGTCTGAAAAGCTCTCATAATAAGCACAGCTGGTATAGAGGCATGCAATACAAACATATGGATCCCTCTTACTGGTGCATCTAGCCCAGAGTGGTCTATCCTCATTGACAGCAATTCTCTTCAGGTCTGAAAAGGAGGTTCTTCCCAGCTTGGCTATGCCAAGATGTAACTATATGGTTTCGAGAGCATTTAACTTGAAACCTTACCCAGGAAAAGAATGTAATCTTACTATCCAATTATAACCCCATCCTTTATTTGAGAGCATGATTCTCCATGAGTTCAAGTGTGCATTGTGTGCCTAATTCTCATAAACCACAAACCACACACACACACACAGAGGTCACTCATGTACTCAATTAGAATGGGTACCCATTTCACTCACCTCCTGATCTGAGCAGAAAAAAGGCCTCATATCTAGAAGATACAGTAACACTGATCAGCTCTTTCTTATTGCATTAAAAGGTACTGGTTGTTAAACTTTATTTAAGCTGTAAACTGTAAAGCTTTAAATAATCTGGGCCCCATGACTGGCATCCATGGTGCAAGCTATTGGTTTTACTGACGTTTAGTCTATTCATGTCCCAAGATGGCCTTTATTTTGTCCATCCCACCCAGCGATGCCATTCCTCATGTTCATTCGGCTGCTACTTACTTACCAACTGGTCATGTTATCTGGCTTCTTTTCTGTGCTTCAAGCTAGCAAATTTCCTTTGTTTATCACACAAGCAATAATTAAGAAGAGCGATCTGTCAGCATCCCCTCCTTATTTGTCTTGAGGCATCAGGGAAGGGCCATGGCATGAGTTGCTGAACCTCAACTTTTGTGGGGTATTGAGGTGAAGGTCCACAGCCCCCTGCTGTTCTGGGCCATCCTGAATATATCTGATACACCTTAAGAACCAAGAGACAGCCAGAACAGACAAGGTTTTATTGGGCAATATCATTTGTAAATTCTGACAGCCTCACAGAAACAGAGTGGCCGTTTGCTCTTATAGGAAGAATTCATTATGTCCCTTTGAAAAGCACATGCCAGGCACAGAGGCAAAGGTACAGCCTTCCTTGTCACTGCATTTCTACCTTGTGTACCACTCTACAGGTAATGCTTCTACATGCCATGTACTTTCTGAAAGGAGAATGGTGCTCACCCCATATAAAAGAATGATGATTTCTCACAGGTTGTTTCTGCTGTTGGCCTCATTTGTGATTTGCATGACATGAGCCACAGTAGGGATGCAGGATACCTTTGTTTCTTTGTTGGTTATGTGCATTGTTGCCTGTGGAGAAGAGAGAACAGTATGATAGTGATGTATAATGGTTAGCAGGCACAGCGACATCTTAGGTAACGGCCCACATAATAGAAATACTCTTTGAAAATCTGTGAAAAGTCTTCTGTCTGACCATTGGTAAGCAATCCCTGACAGCTCATTTGATCAAATTATTTTATGCTTGCTCCTGTTTGAGTTGTTTAGTTTTAGTCTTTATGTCTTTCTTAGTTTAGTTTTAGATGTTACTTTAGTGTATTACTGGTGTTAATTATCCAGTTGTAAGTCACTTTGTGAAAACCTGGTCTTGAATGGTAGGATAAAATGCAATTACAAAAATAAAGAAAAATACTATAGGAAGTGCCACTTCCCTAATATGGTCATTTTGCATTTAAAAATATGGGGAAGACATGGCAATCAAGAGATGAGGCTGGCAAGAGGCTGAGCCAGAGCCTCCATTATGTCCACTATATAAAATACATGAGATGTGTGACAATTGGTGTCTATAGCTCTTTGTAAAGCATTTTTATTAGACATGTCTTTAACAAACTTACAAACAAATGACCTCACATTTTGTGTGGTTCTGATGGACTTTTGGGGGGCAACAGCTGGCATTGAGCTTTTTTTTCATGGTAAGGAACAGAGAATTTAAGTTGTTTAAAATTCTAGCAAAAGAATCCATCAATCTGTTAGATCTGGATCACTCACTGTTAGAAATCACTGTTAAACATTACTGTACGCCCCCAGTCCCATGTAATTTTGTGCGATGTTTGTGTTATCTTTTTGTCTACACACTTCTTTTCCTATTTCCAGTTTTGAACTTAGGTATATACTGTAAAGCCAAATGTAGATTCTCCTGCACCCATATAAAGGGATGTCCAAATCTATAATAAATAAAGATGGAATGCTAAATAGCTTATAGATAGATAAAAAGGCAGCTACATAAGAATGATAAGGGGAAATAAGTTTAGTTAGGGAACAAGTTAAATTTATTTTTTAAAAAGTAGAAGTTTCTAAAGCAACAGTACTGTTATGCCAAGTTTCTTAAGTACAGAAAAGAATCCTCCACAAAAATAGACAAATGCTGTAGTCCTGCTTCAAGTTGCTTCAATTAAAGTTAGAATTCTGTGGATAGAATCACAGAGTTGGAAGAGACCCCAGGGGCCATCGAGTCCAAGCCTCTGCTATGCAGGAACACCCATCAAAGCAATCCCAATAGACGGCCATCCAGCCTCTGCTTAAAAACTTCCAAAGAAGGAGACTCTACCACACTCCGAGACAGCATATTCCATTGCTGGACAGCTCTGACCATCAGGAAGTTCTTCCTCAGGTTCAAGTAGAATCTACTTTTCTGCAGCTAGAATCCAATGCTCCTTGTCCTAGTCTCTGGAGCAGCAGAAAACAAGCCTGCTCCCTCCTCAACATGACATCCCTTCCAATATTTAAACATGGCTATCATGTCTCCTCTTAACCTTCTCTTCTGCAGACTAAACATACCCAGCTCCCTAAGTCGTTCCTCATAGGGCATGGCTTCCAGACCCTTCACTATTTTGGTCACCCTCCTCTGGACACGTTCCAGCTTGTCAATATCCTTCTTGAATCGAGGTGCCCAGAACTGGACACAGTATTCCAAATGAGGCCTAACCAATGCAGAATAGACTGGTATCATTACCTCCTTCGATCTAGACACCATACTCCTATTGATACAACCAAGAACCACGTTGGCTTTCTTGGCTGCTGCATCACACTGCTGACTCATGTTCAGCTTGTGATCTATCAAGACTCCTAGATCCCTCTCACACATACTGCTATCCAGCCACGCATCCCCCATCCTATATTTGGGCATTCCATTTTTTCTGCCTAAGTGTAGGACTTTACATTTCTCTCTGTTGAAATTCATTTTATTAGCTTTGGCCCAGCTCTCAAATCTGTCAAGGTCATTTTGAAATTTGATCCTGTCCTCTGGGGTATTAGCAACCCCTCCCAATTTGGTGTCACCTGCAAATTTGATCAGCATGCTCTCCACTCCTTCATCCAAGTCACTGATGAAGATGTTGAATAGCACTGGGTCCAGGACAGAACCCTGTGGTACCCCATTAGTCACTTCTCTCCAGGATGGAAAGCAGCCATTGGTGAGCACCCTTTGGGTTCGGTCAGTCATCCAATTACAAATCCACCTAACAGCAACCCTGTCCAGCCTGCATTTTACTAGCTTCTCTGGAAGAATGTCATGGGGAACTTTGTCAAAGGCCTTACTGAAGTCAAGATATGCTACGTCTACAGCATTCCCTTCATCTATCAAGCTTGTAACCCTATCGTAAAAAGAGATAAGAGATAAGATTAGTCTGGATGTACATGCATGTGAAAGGAAGTTTAGAATCTCCACAATAGTTCCTGGTATTGGAGCTCATGAGGATGGTCAAATATTGTTCATCTTCTTCAAGAAAAGATGACTAGCTGTTTGTTTGAACAGGTTTTTACAAATGTTCTTAGTAACAGCAGGACTTCTTATGTATATCTAACAGTGCTTCACTTACATTATTTCATTGTTTCCTGTGGCCTGCTGCATCCAACTTGAAAAATCACTGCTGAGGTGAGATTTGAGGAGTGGTCTTCCCATGTAACACTCTTACCTTACACTACAGAAGCTGATAGCCCTTCTGAATGTTTTAATAAGTGGTTTCTAACCTAAATTCAACTCCCAATCCTCGCTAGAGTAGACAAATGAATCAATGGAAATTTGGTTAAGTTGATTTGTGCATACTCTAGGAATATACTCTAGCTTGGCCTAACATTTGGATTTAGCCCTATGTATTATACTGTGACTTTTATGACAGTGGATATTTTAATTTATTTCACATGCTATGTTGTAAATAAAAGATGGAATAAACATAACAAACATAAATGAAAATGGATTGTTGGAAACAAAACAATGAGAACTATTTCTGCAACTAAGTGGGATGGGAGTGATCAAAACAAAAACTGGGGAGGAACAAGACTGTCAAATTTGATTTGGTGACTTCTGTATGGGTAGAAAAAGTTCAGAGTATACTGTTTAATTTATTAATTATAATATTTATATCTAGCCATCCATCTGAAGATCTCAAGGTGGTAGACAATGAAATTAACTTGAACAATTCAAAAGAACATAAACAATAAAAGCGATTTTAAAAGATTAAAAACAATTTTATAAGAAAAAACATATTAAAGCTAGTAACAATAGTTTAAAATGATTTTAAACCATGCATATGTGTTGGGATGCCTTCCATATTAAGTAATGGGATATGCAGTCTAGTGTAATGTAACAGACAGCTTGTAGCTGAAGAAGCATAGGTAACAGGGACCATTAGATAAACATTGCTAGGAATGCACTGATAACTGCTGCTTGGCTCTCACAGCTTCAAGGTCTCTTGGCTAAGGGGAGAGAAGTGGGAAATCTTAAAAGTCATGTATTTCCTTTTGGAGCTCAGTCTTCTCACTAAAGTCTTTTATATGTACTTCACTCCAAATAAATAGTGCTTATACATTATACTATTTGCTTGTGTGGATTCAATTCCTGACAGAGTGAAAAGACTCAAACCAAATTTTAAACCATGTTACAAGAATTTGAAGAAGAACCACAGGAGGAGGGAGTGGCTGGTGGAGCAACTGAGACCCAAGGAGAGGAACGAGCTGAGGGAGCCGAACCAAACCCCAGCTTGCCCACAGATGTACGAGCAAAGGTTCGTCTTGTGATTCCTGAAACCACCGCTGTTGCTGGACAAATCTGGGCCTGGGGAGAGCATTCCAACATGGCTCACAGACAACGCTGCTGCACCACACCTTGGGATGTTACAACCAGCGAAATGGACCTGATGGAACAACTTTTAACCAAAGAGGAAGTGGGGCTACTATGAGAAGAGATGTCAAGATTGCGAGTGCAGCTAGCTAACTGGAGGAATCTGCTGCCTCACTTAGGCTGAGCCCAACAGCGTGGCCCCACAGCGGCAGCACCAACTGCTGCGGCTCCAGCACCTCCAGGGGGACCAGCACCTCAACTTGGGCCCAGACCCTTCTGAGAGATGAAAGCCACTTACGATGGAGAGGGAGCTACTCTCAACTAGTTCCTCAATGTGGCCTTCACTACATGGCCGACTATAGGAACAGTTTCAGTGACGACGCTGCCTGAGTGAGATATCTGAGCCAGCGTCTGAAGGGTGAGGCATCAGAATGGGTTGCCACCTTATTCAACACCTGGGCTGAAGAAACAGCAGACCTACAACTGTTTATGAACTGACTCTGAGAGAGGTTGAAAGACCCTTTTGTACAAGAACAAGTCAGATGCCAATTCAGGAAACTGTGCCAGGGAAAAGGAACTGTTGGAGAGTACACCCGGGAATTTAGAAGGTTAGCTGCTAAGGTACCAGAATGGAAAGATGAAATACTGAAGCAGTTCTTTCAGGATGGATTGAACCCCACCATTCTGGACCTGTGCCTTTCCCAAGGAAATCCTGCCAGCCTACTGGGCTGGATGATGCTTGCCGGCAAAGCAGAGAACCTCCTGGAAAGTATCCAACTTGCCTGCCAAAGATAGGCTCAAGAGAGCAGCTGCAGAGCCCTGGGAGCCAGAAAAAAACCCTTTCTGAGCAGCAACGAAAAGAAGAAACGGCTGTGCAAAGGGACCTGTTTCATATGCGGAAAAAGGGGCTACATTGCCAGTTATTGCCAAGGCCAAGGGAAGACTACAGAGGAAAAGTCAACGCCTCCCTCTACTAAACCTATGACTCATAAAACTGAGACCTCAAAGCTGCAGGTCAAGTGCTCAGGCATAGGGCCCTTCGCACGCATCTGCAAGGGCAAGGATAGCCCCCAGCCTGCCTCTGACTCCGACAGCGACGAATGGACTCCGGACCAGTCTGCGAATGTAACTACAGTCAAAATTTGGCACGTGTGTGTTAACTTACTTTTACAAGGGACAGATGGGGAGTTAAAACAGTACAAGGTATTAGTTGACTCTGGATGTACTACAAGCTTGTTAAACCCTGTACTGGCCAAAGAACTTGCAGCAGAATTTGAATCCCTCAAAAAAGCCATTTGTTTGACACAAATGGACGGTTTACCTATGTCAGGATACCCAATCAGGGAAAGGACCAAACCGATTCCTGTTCCGGTGGGAGACATCCAGGGGCACTTGAGGTTCCTAGTGCCAAGCAAAATTGGGTTTCAAGTAGTCCTCGAGTTTGATTGGCTAAAAAGACATAACTCCAGAATTGACTGGACCTGAAGCATACTAAAACAAAAGAAGAACATGGACGAAGTGCCCCAGAGACGGATCACTTCCCTTGTGAAAATAACAGAATCAAATGCTGTCCTAAAGCTGAGCGCCAAAGAACTGCAGAAAATCCCGTGAGTACTGGGACCTGCAAAAGGCTTTTGAAAAACATGAAGCAGATAAACTCCCACCCCACAAAGACTTTGACTGTAAACTAAGATTAGTAGACAGCATCAAAATTCCAAAACCAAAAATCTATCTCATGAACAAAGAACTAGGGGCACTGGGGAAATTCCTAAATATACTATTTGCGTGTGTGGATTCAGTTCCTGACAATATATGCAGATTTGTCTAAAAACCAATTAGTCCCCAAAAGACCTTAGTAAACAGGCATGTTTGTAATGGATTTTACAAATGTAACTCTGTTCTTTGGTCTGGTCAAGTGACCTCTGGCTAGGAATGAACAAAATATGGTACAACAGATGATGTTGGACTGCATATTCTATCAACCCTAGCCATTATAGTCCATAGTGAATACTGGAAGTTGTAATATGACAACACTGCAGAGTGACACTTTACCCAACTCTGTTGTTGTGGGTGGGAGTAGAAAGAGGTTGTAATTTGCATCACCCTAAGGAAGCTCACTTTCAGGGAAAATAATGTCCATGGGGAGAAAGTCTCTACTTGTGCTTGTGTAACTGTATAGCCCTGAAGCCAAAGCTAAGCTCACATAATTTTATTTTTCCTCAAGTGTCTGGAAGTAGAAGGAGCAAGTTCATAGTTGGCATATCACATTGAATTACCTTGTTGGTTAATCTGCAACACAAATTCCTTTGTTCCAGTTAAGAACCATTAGGAACGTCTTACCACTCAAGCCATCACAATTATATCGAGAATTTTCATCTTTGTATTGTCATTTTATATACAGAACAAACACATTTAATTTATAATACTGAAAGGAAACAGTATTTTAAAGTTTTAAACCTGTATTCATTCCAATCATTTTCAGCTGAATGGTTGAATGGAGAGATCCCAAACATCCAAATAATCTTTAATCTTTCTTAGATTGAAGTGAAGGATCAATACACAATAATGAATTTTGCCTATCCAAATTAATTCACCAACACATTTGTAGATTTTGAAATGCTCTATTTTCTGTTACTGAAAATGCTTCCGTCTGGTACATGCCATCTTTTCTTCCCCTCCCAGGTATGCAGGGTGGCTCTGCAAAATGCCGGATGTGGGAAGCAGAAAGGTTTGGACTCCTGGGCTGTGGCTCTCTGCTGAGGGAAGCAGTAGAATCTTGATCAACACAACAGAGAAAGATCCAACACTGGTACTTCATGGTCACAGAACCTACAACTGGACAGATTGTTCTTTTATAAATATTAGCATTTTTTAGCATTCACTATCCATCACCAGAGTGAAACTTTTGGCAGAAAGGCAAGATAATAAATATAGTGACTACTTGTTGGTTTTTACTTAGTTCTTAAAGATTCAATTATAGCCTGTTTTAATTAAGCTGGATTGTATTTTTAGTATTTTCAAATGCCTTTGGGAGCCTCACAAGAAGGGCATGAGAGTCAGCATTCCTGTTGGTTTTCAGTTTCAGGTATAAAAACCACAGCACAATTGTTTATTTAAAACTTACTTTGAGGTACCTTCAAGAAGTATGCTTCCTGTAAATGTGCACGTTCCATTTAGCCACTGCAGCTACTGGAAATTACCTGAAGTAATACATCTGTTGCAATAAAATAGGCAGGGAAATGAAAACGAGGCTTGAATAAGACAACATATTCATTTTAAATATAGATTCAGGGCTCCTAAGCAGAAAAGTGTAGAGAAAGTTCTACCATTTATAGTGTTGAGTGCCATACTGCCCTAATAAGTGGTTCCTCTTTGGTCTTAGCATAGCATCATCAGTGGATCACCAAACCACCCAGAACGGAAATGGCATTGGACTGCTGTGGTGACACTAAAACCAGTTTTCAAAAAGCCATGTAGACCTGGAAAATAGTTGCTGCTGGAGTTTGTTCAGGAACTTGCCAAGATGTTTTTAAGCTGCTTTGACAGGGCCTAGACTGATATGTGAAGTCAGCACTGTATTTTTTTTGGAGGGGGGCGGGAGGCTCTAGGGAACATCTGCTCAGTTTGATCATTTATAAAAATACAAGGGAGCCAGCATGGTGTAATGGTTTCAGCACTGGACTACAACTCTGGACAAAACAGTTCAAATTCCTGTCCAGCCATGGAAACCCAATGGGTGACTTGGCAACTTATACTCTCTCAGCCTCAGAGGAAGGCAAATGCAAACCTCCTCTGAATAAATCTTATCAAGCAACCCCCATGATAGGTTTGCCTTAGGATTTCTGTAAGTTGAAACAATTTGAAGGCACACAACAAAGATACAAGGAACAAAGATGTTACACTAAAAAAAGTGGCTACCACTGAAAAAATAGCTTCTTCTCAGCTTTCTTTCCTAACTTCTTATAACATCTAAAACAGATGTGGGCAAAATACAGCTTGTGGCCTCTGAGGAGATCAAAAAATGGAGAAGCTAATGCAGCCCTGGAGACTGCCATAGAATATAACCGTCTGCTAGCATTAAGATAGTCTGATTATTCCACCACCAGTTTCCAGTAGCTGTAAATGAAATGAAGGAGGGTAAGCCAGGAATAACTTTTCTTTCTTTCTTTTATAGGACTTGAGACAATTTACCTGCAATGGACCCATAACATCCCTTTCAAGGAACTATGAAAGGTGGAAGTGGTAGTAGTAACTGCTCCTCCCTCTTCTTACCAGGTCATCACTGCACACTTGTGTACAAGACAAAACAAAGCCCAGGATCACTGTGGCTCAGCAATCAAGCTGGAAGAGCTAATCTTTACAGAACAGAGACGGAGTCAGTTTTGTTGACCAAAGAGATGGTACCTCCATTATTGGTGTGAAGCTTGCTCATTATCTGATCTTGAGATATTTGAATTTCTCATGAGTAGTGAAGAAGGCACATATATAACTTTGGCACTTGCCTGATAGTTTTACCCTTCTTTCTTGTTCTCTCTGTGTTAATGTTGAGCTATAACATCTGCTGCTGGCACTCCTTTTTCAGGCTCTTTGCTGGATAGAAAAAGCTTGTTACTGCACATCCTCAACACATGAAAGGTGATAAGGATAAAAACAGAGGACGCGCAGCTAATGTGCTTCATGTTGCGTTTTCTTCTCTTATGTTACATTAAATATTGAAGCAGAACACCTAAATAGGCCTGGAGAGGAAAGGAAAAGGAGGAGCAACAGTTGGTGACTTCACTGCTATCCAGTGGCAATTCAAGAGGCATTTGTGATAGGTCCTCTGAAGATAGGGCTCAGCAGGTGCTCTACAGTGATGATGCCTACTGCTGATTAAGGAAAGAAGTACAACACTGACTAGGCTGGCACAGACAAGTAATCTATTTCTAATGATTTTTCTTCTTCCATTTGAGGCAGCAGAAATATAAACAATATTAAAACTAAAACAGAAAGGTTTAAACACAAAGCTAAAAGTAGCAATGTTGGCTATAAGAAAAATTTCAAAATATTTGTGTAGTAGTTTCATTGGATCAAACAGAAGAGCACAAAAATGTGTGTCCATTTCATGAAGATGACTTTTGAAGGGGGAAATAGCCTTTCGCTAGGATCTATACATGTGGTTTTGAGATGTCTGTGTGTATACACTTAAAAGACCTCTTCCCCTAAATCCACCCTCTGTTGGTTAGATAGGCAAACTATAAACCATTTTATGCAAAGGATCTTGTAGCACCTTTGAGATTAACTGAAAGAAGTTGGTAGTATAAGCTTTCAGGGTTAAATCTACTTCATCAGATGCATCAAATGCATGGAGTGAGGTCTCAAAGGTACAAGATCCCCTTCATACTGATCCAGACTAACACAGATGCATCAAATGCATGGAGTGAGGTCTCAAAGGTACTACAAGATCCCTTTCCATACTGATCCAGACTAACACAGCTGTGTCTTTTAATATAACCTATTCTACATTCCTAATCTCTCTTCACTTTGTGAATACTTGGAAAGCAGTCTATAAAAATATAATGGGTGCATTCTCAACTGTTATGGAGAAATCAGTGCATTTAATGAGATACAGTGATTCTTCACAGATCATTGTCTTCTTCATCGTCATCATCATCGTCATCATTATTTTATCCTCAATTTAGCCCAATATTCAATGTTGAATGGTCACAAGAAAATTTTCTCATTAATTTCAGAGGGATGAAACTTGCTTCTGATTTCACCCATGCAGCATGATTAATATTTACAATGTCTTGAAATGCATTCAGACTTTGCTGCCAAGAGCAATGGAAGTGTTCAACTAGCAGCTCTACTTATTCCTACTTCATACTGTGGATTTGAAGGGACTATCACTGTTTGGTGTGTTGATAGCTGGTGCCAATCCTGCTAGTTTGTCTGAACTAGCACCAACTACATGCATCGTGAATGTGCTCAGAATATTATGTGTTCTGCTATAAAAAAGCACACCAAGAAAATACCACCTCTGGAATTATTCTTGGAAAACAAACGTAATCACTTCTCTCTCTCTTTGCTACATGATTATTCAGTCTTTAACATCTCAGTACCCATTACCATCCATTATTCACCAACAGCATCTTTCACCAGTCCTGTGTAGTTACAGAGAGACTAAATGTATAAACTGCAGACTACAGTAGTTTCCAGGTGCCGTGCATCAGACAAAGAGGAAGGAAATAGAAAGGACAGCTCCAGCAATAAAAACTGCAAGCTCAGCTGGAACCTGGCAATGAGGAGGCATTCCTTCCAATTTTAGAACAAGCATCTAATTTAAAGGATTTCAAAAGGACATGCCTTGATTATGCTGTTAAAGCATTTTAGTATTTCAAGGGTTTATTAATCCTCTTTACCCATCCACACAAGCACCTTGGGGGTGTTATTTTCTGTTTTTCTAGGAGGTGGAGGAGATGATGATGATGATAGTATCGTCTCACTTTTTCCCATTCTGGGAAACTGATAAAACCCATTTGCCAGTCCACCATGCGTAAACTGTTGTTGGAATCAAATAATAACCATTGTTTTCCCTAATGGATTCGTACCTGTCCTAGACAGCTTACTTCTCCTTCCAGATCCTGGAAAATAAAACATATTTGAAAATGCTGCAGCCAGGAATCACTGCTGAGGCTAAAAGGGGGGAGAGAGTAACGCACTAACAAGCTGAATATTATTGTTTAGTACTACTGATGCATTTTTCACTGTGGTACGTTCCATACTATAAAGCTGACAGAAATGATATAGCAAGCATCTCCTGCTTCATCAATAGGCCATCAGCTTATTCTTGGAGATCATCTTTACGTAGATGCACTACTATTATATATTTTCATACAGTCAAAAGCTTAGGTGACACTCATCTTGAGGCATGATGATGACAACACACAACGGTATCAATAACAACATAACCCTGCCTGTCCCTGCCCATTGCTTGGTATTCTCTTTAAAAAGAATACCTGCTAAATAGAATAGGGTTATTTTGAATTTAACTCCCTGTTGCCACACATATTTCCCCATCACTTTTGAAATTAAACTGTTACACTTTTCATATCTGTTATTTTTTTTTCTAGTATAGGTTTTATTGATTTTATTTCTTGCACATATAAAAGAAGAAAACGCAGGACATAATCACAGGTTATGCACAGTCAGTAAAATAAGCTAACTAGATAAAAAGATAGATAGATGGACAATCTAAACGAAATTGATGTCTGAAAGGTAAACATTTAAGTGTTGATGAGGCAACAGACCTGCAGGCCACTGAGTGATGGATGTTGAGTGTTTGTCTTTTCAGTCTCATTGCTATCACAAGAGAAATCAGCAACCAACAACAAGTCAGAGGAAAATAATTTAAAAATACACAGGTCACAAGCATCCACAAGCATATTTCCCCCCAAAATAATACTGTTGATATACTGCAAAACATTCAAACACAAGAGAGTCAAAAGTGGATAATTCGACATTATATGCCTCTCACATTATAATGCCCTGATTATATCACCACCATCTAGCTTTATCAGGCATCTTCTTCCTAAAAAGACATAGCGGTGTCCCAACATATTGATTTTATTTATTATCTGTGGAATTTCCATTTTTTTCTGGACCAATCACAGTATTAAATTTAGAGAAACATTTAAGTATAGAAGCTAACCTAATTTTCTATTAACATGCATAGGGTATTCTTAATTCTTTATTCCACTCAGTTCAGAGTTCATCAATATCAAAACTTCCACTTTTCCATAAATATGTGTAAGTTATAACTGATGTTTTCCATTATTCTGAAAATGTACTTAGTACCCTAGGAGTTGCCAAAGCACTCAAAAATTTTAAAATATAATCTAAGAAATAACGAATATTAGCATGATTTTCCTATTATAATATTCTTAATTGTACCAGCTCTGAGCTAATCTACAATGTGTATGTATTTACATGTCCATCACAGTGGAAATAAATACTTCAATAATACTGAAAATAATTTGTTTACAAATGATTGTTTTAATGTTTTCATGCTGAAAATCACAACCACTTGATTATCTTCTTCAGCTCTTGTTTACATTGTTGGGCCAATCACAGGTTTAATTCATAATATTTAAAAATACTGTTTCAAATCCTTGGAAAAACATGCTAATTCTGAAATGCTGAAACAAGCATTTTGCTTTTCAAAAGCCAGTGTCAAGTTGATGGTATTATTGAAACAGACCTAATATGTGAAAAGCCACTATGACGCAGAGTGGGACACATTTGTTGTTGTTTTCATGATCTTTTGCAATGTGTTTGCTGGTTTCCACAGCCTTGTTTAAATTCAAGCAAAGACCTTTTTGCACCAGCTCTGTAGGATTTCATTTGTGAGTTGTACATTTAATTCTCCATAGCAGATGGTGATGAGTGGGTGAGGTGCTATATATTTGTGACAGATTCTTTATCCTACAAAATAAATTAATTGCTTCATACAGAGATTTCGAATCAGCATTGTATTACTTAATAACTCGTATCATTTTAACCACAAAATTTGGTATTTAGCATTTCCTTTACTGAGCAAAATAAATCTCATCATCCAGACTAAAACTAACTTGTAAATAAGTCTCATACATTTTGCTTGAGCATTAGTTTTTCCAGATGTTGCTATGAAGAAGGTTGCTAAGGAAATTAATCAGTGCTCAATTATACACAGTACAATGGGGACCTCAAAGCGCTTGTTTTCTTCAAGCTTCTATATCCTATAGAGATCTCTGAAAGAACTCAAAATGTGAACAGAAAAGACAACTTTTCCTCTTGAAGGAGAACATAAATATGCTTTAAGAAAACCATCTAGAGACAATCAATACTAAATGTGTGGCTAAAGTACTACCATACTGTCATGCCAACAGTGAGGCACACCTTGTCTCCAGCACACTCTCTAAGTATGTGAAATAACAGAGAGAAAGGCACAAGACAACAATGGTAGTAAGAACTTTCTCTTTTCTCTGTCCCCTTAGCTTGACAAGTGTTAGAAATACATCCTCATACTCAAGGTATGGCTAAATGCACCTAAGCCAGCAATACAACCTGCTGTATGCATGCACTGGTAAATCTCTTTATCATTTTCAACAGAATATCCAGTGACAAAGTCTCATACATTCTATGCAATCCAACTCCAATAACTTTTAGCAACTCACATTTATAAACAACATATTTCAAAGCATGTTAGAAAAAAAATCAACCAGAGTCTTGGGAACACTAAATGAAAATTGCAAACATGGAACAATGAATGAAGACAGGAAAGAAGTGCATTCTGAAGAAACTGATTGATGGGAAGAGTTCAGGTTTTGTTGCAGAACCCCCCACAGGGTATCTCAAGACAAGCACAAAATAATTAAGTAAGAAACAACTGACAAGTTATCAACTGTCAACTGTTGGTAACATTCATCTACTCAAAAGTAAAACAAATGAACAAGCAACAAAAGTATGTTGCATCACAAAAATTAGCCTCCTTACCCAAGAAAGGTGTCAGTTGGACATAATGTCAAGTCCCAGTGGTGATCCAGCATAGGAGAAATGCAGAGTGGGCTGGTTGCACCTAAGCAGTCCGTCAACCTGAGTTGATAACAGTGCAGGGGTTAAATAGTATACTGTCAAGACCTCAGTCTGTGATTATCAGCCATATCTCTGTAGCTAGAATGTAAACTGGAAGCTGGGAACATCAAGAAGAACCAGTAGTAGTCAAGCTGAATGGAAAACAAGGCTGGGTGTAAAGCATGAACAGCACAGGGTTCCTCTTGTCAGTTTTAGGGCAATGTTGAACATTACAGGCACACAGTGTCACAAGGAACAAGTCAAAATCCTCACTGGTATAGTTCTCTGAATGTATCTTATACCTCTGAGCCCTATGAACCCAGGGCTGGCTGGTGTGTAATATAACTAATATTTTCTAGGATCTAGCAAATTACAGACAACATCAGTATGACTTCTGCAAAGCACTGCTGAAGGTTATAATTATTTAACATATAAAATTGGCCTTGCTAAGGAAAAATCAGAATGCAAAGCTTTAGTAACCTTGCAGAAATCTTTCAAGAGGGACAACAGGTATGGAAATAAGGGTGATTTCAACTACAATCAGATTAGATGCATGCTGGAATTTTCAACAGACCCTTGGATAAAAAGAAACTCCTTTCATCAGAAGAAAAAAACCTATGTGTGCTTTACTCTGAGACTGTGTGATTACTTTGGAAGAAAAGAACAAGAGGAGCAGATATATATTGCATACTTAACACATGGGTAGGCAAAGTGAACACAATTTCCAGGGGCTCTAGTACATCCCCAGCCCTTTCACATTTTAGGAAGGGGAAATTTAAAAAATGTTTCTGCTGGAAAAGGTTCCATTCAGGGTCTTGTTGGTGGGGGGTAACTTTATTCCCTCTGATATGTTTCCAACCAACGGAGTCCATTTTCCCACACTGGAAGTTTCTGAGTTAGGGAAAAGCAAGAAACGTGGCCTTAAAACACAGCAAAATTGCCCTCAATAGCTCTCCAAGACTAAAAGTTGGGTGGGGCTCCAGGAAAAAAAATGAGAGGTGTGGCAATCCAAGGACCACCTGGGTCTATGTGCGGTCCCCAGATCTGGAGTGCATGCAAATCACACTGATGTAAACTGTTGTTTGTTTGTAAGGATGTACAGGAAGATTGTGGTTTTGTTTTCAGTGACATCTGAAGAGAGATAAGATGAAATCTATATTGCACTTGGGATCACAGAAATATATAGACTGTCCTTCCTCATCTATCCCACCCCACTGTAATTTCATTAATTTTATAAAATAGGTACATATAATAAACTATTGACGGAAGGCTAGCTTCCCTTGCCCATTCTGAAATGTAATAATGAACACTTGCATTTATTAAAGATGACTTTAAACTATGGGAAAATCCAGCATATAACTATTCCCACACTATGATAATTTAATCTCTGGAAAAAAAGGAAGTTCATTACTAGCTAGTTCTAACTAACTGTATATGATCATGTAACTCACTGGTATACTTTTATCCAAATTTAAGTTACGATGTACAGTGTTGCAGTTTTATGAGGTACACATTTTCAATTAGCAAGTGGAAACCTGGAAACATAGAGTGAATATTGCATTTAATAGATCTATGATAAATGTTCAGAAGAAAAGGTTGCCCTTGAATAAACAAGGCAGAAAAGTGCATTTAACAAAAAATGTATTTCAGCAACCATGCTTTTTAGACTCCAGAGGTATACATGGCAAACCTGTCACAATCAACACCAGCTCAAGACTCAGAGTCTAAGTTATAGGTCATCATAAATTAATTCTACTGTGTAACCTATGTTCATTTCTGCAAAGTTTGGAAACACCATGTAGCCAGTGCCTAATGAATTCTGTTCACTAGCAAACAAATGTTACTGATATTGATGCTGCAGATACATTTAATGGATTGTACTATGATTTCTGTGGTACTCTTGGGAAAACATCCCAACACACAGAAGATATTCTGCCCAAGGATTTCATTAACGTAGTAATTTGAATGTTATCTTTGAATTGTCAGAGTAATTGCTTCCAGTTCTGTGTTTGTATCGTTACACAGTTAAAGTGAGCACACTAGTGTTAGGGTCTCTTGTGGTTAGATGAGCCTCCCAAAATGATGCACTTGGACATATCAGAAAGATTAACAGACTGGATGATACTACAGAGCTCTCATTGAATAAAGTTACTGAAAATGTGGCTTCCAGGAAATTCAGTCAGATGAAGAAGGAAGGCTTTTGTAATAACAAGCCAAACTGGTTTTTGTATATCTGAAAATGTTCTGAGGTTAAATTCATTTGAGTAACAAGAGGATTTGGCAGCTGCCTTCTCCATGAGACCATGTTTAGGGTTGCCTCACCCCTACTTTGTGCTTTTCTGCCTCTGTTGTGCAAGCAAGAGAGGAATCGGCCAACTTGCCAACAGCTAAACATTATATTTGTTTCTCAGTGTTGGATTATGTAACAGCAATTCTGTCAAATTATTCCTGCCAGATCAGTCAATGGCCACTGGACATAAAGTCTCTTTTGCACTAGCTGTCTTCTTCTACCCAGCGCCCCCCCACAAAAAAACTTGAGAGACTACTGCACATTTGACGTAAAATAGCTCTTCTTTCCAGGAAAAAAAACCACCCAGAGAATGAAGATTTGTAGCAATACTGGCACAGTTTTTAAGAGCTGGATATTCATAGTATCAATGGTGCAGCAAGCAAATGGGCTTCGCTGTGAAATCAAAGAACCCCTGTGCTATTGAATGCATGCATAGTGAAGGAGTAATACCAGAATCAAGAGCATGAGAATCCCAGGGATTAAAAACTATTTTGATATATGAAGGAGCTGTCATGCAAACATGAACACATTTAAAAATATGGCAAGTCCATGGCCATTCTACACACTTTCATTTATTGTCTGGACAATTTAAATACAAATAATTCAAACACAACAAAGTTATGAAAAAAACCATTTACAATATTTTTTCTCAGAAATGATCTAAACTAGCAAGTTAAACATGAAGTCATACATTGTAACTAAAATATACAACTGCCTGGTCCTAAGAAAATTTTTTTTTAAACTTCAGATAATAAAACACATTGTAAGAGAAAAGATTCTGACTTGCCTTTCCCACTAATGCTTAGAAAATGCATCAAAACTTTCCCAGAAAAC